>CAKAOI010046021.1:0-37018 GCA_916701655.1 Sebastiscus albofasciatus | reverse complement strand
AAATATGGAATTTATTTGACTATTTGATTAATATTTGATAAACACAGTCTGTTGTGACAGTTTAAAGCTTAAAGTCAGAAGAAACAATGAGACACATATGTATATGTATGTGTATGTGTATGTATATATATATATAAAATTATATATGTATAAATTATATATAAATGATTATATATACATATATATATATAATTATATATAAATATGGCATTTATTTGACTATTTGATTAATATTTGATAGATAAACACAGTAGGTTGTGACACAGTTTAAAGCTATATATACATGTGTGTGTGTGTGTATGTATATATATATATATACATACACATACACACACACATGTATATATATAAATAATTATATATAAATATGGCATTTATTTGACTATTTGATTCATTTTTGATAGATAAACACAGTCTGTTGTGACACAGTTTAAAGTCAGATGAAACAATGAGACACATGTCGTCCAACCACACACACACTGAGCAAACACAGCCCATCCTGTCACAAGATAGATTAGTTACACACCGCTTGGTCAACAAAAAGCGACGCGTTAAGTACACAAACTTACATCTTAAGTTGGACGTTGATGTCCAGGTCACAGCTGTAAACATAGTTGAACTTATCAGTGTCCATCCTGAGACGGTGAAACACTAGATATGAAGCAGAAACCTGACGACTTCAACATGAAATCCCGCTCGGTGTAACGAGACTTTGCAGACAAGGCCTCGGCCCAGCACACAAACACTACCCAAAAACACCGTTTAAAGCACCGCTCACACGGATATCTACCGTACCAGTCCGTGCACACGTTTAGAAAGGTAACTTTGAGCGCCTGTAATCACGGTAAAGACATTATTTTAAGGGTTGTCTCGCCCGAGCATGATTTGATGCTTTTGATAGCTACACAACAACACAACACAGTATCAGCCAGAATCTACAGCCAGGCTAAAGTAAGCGATCATCGATGCGGTGTGATTGATAAAACTGAGCAGGCGATCAGTGTATCGGGTGTTGATTTGTCGAGTCTGATGGAACCAAAGGGGAAGTGAGAAAAGAGGCGGAGTTTACAGCATGCGTATTAAAGAGACAGTACACCCAAGAGTGTCATGTTGACAAAACATTACACATTAAATATGTGTAATATAATATATATATATAAAATATAAATAAATATATATATTATATATATGTCTATATATGTATATATATATATAAACTATATATATAAAACTATATATATATATAATTATATATATATATATTATACTGTATATTATACAGTACATACACATCTTATTATATTTTTTTTCTCTATTTACCTGAAATTATTCTGATTTCCCTCTGGATATTAATACATGCTTAAGCCATCTCATCTCATCTTATCTTATGAAAATATTGTACTATATTGCCATGTTCTGTACTGATAGGAATAATATCTGTGTGGTAAGTGAGTGGAGCCATAAAAAAATACAAATGAGCCATGTTTTTAATTTCTTTCTTAGTGTATTTTGTGGTCTGTCACCAAAGCCTTGACAAATGCTATAGTAGAGCTTGGGTTAATTTGAAAAAACAATCCAAAATCAAGGTCAACTTCCTGTTTTGTTATCTGGAGCTTTCAACAGTACCACACAGTCTTCATCAGCAGGTTGAGTTTGCTCAGTTGTCATGGGGATTGTTTCTGTTGCCATAAACAAGATGAGATACTGAGATACTTTTGAAAGCCCTGCAAACTGCTAGTAAGTGGAACTTGAGTTTCTGTTCATGAATGTAGCATTTTAGTATTTTTATTTCATTGAAAGTATATATTTCTTGTATTATGGGTCCATATGGGCTAGCATACACCATTATGAACAGTTTATAAAGTTAAAATGGTTCTATGTTACAGTTTATTAAGCATTTTTACTTTTCTATACCCATATTCCTTTTGTCCATATATTTATATGCTTAAATAATTGATTAAAAACTTAAAAGCAATTGGTTAAAAGCTACACCTCCTCCATGTATAATATTATATTGCTTTAACTATTTTGGTTTCAAAAGTAAATTAACATGCAGTTATATAAATATGTTAAATGTAAACATTAAGGATAACAAAAGAAATTAATAAATGATGGATGTACTATGGTTTGACTCTTGCCAATTTAAAAATTGATTGCATTTATAAAGCCAATAAATTTGTATTTATGACTTAATTTCTTGTCTTTGTGTGCTGCTGCCAGATTGTTGCAGATGTTGTTTGTAAAGCTTGGGAGAGGAAACAAAGAATTTTGTTAATGTATAAATTATGTTTCCTCTTTTAAAAACAGTTTTTTTATAATTTCAACTGTACATTTGATGTATTATAGTTTAGAATTGGATGGTATTTATTTATTTATTAATAGTGCTACTGATAGTAAATCAGACAGATATATTTGTATGGTATCAGAGAGATGAGAAAGATCAAATGAAAGAAAATACATTGTGGATAAATTGATGCACAACAGTTTAGGTAATGTGAACTAGTCATACTAGTCAAATTGAATTGTACTATGTATGTTTATGATCATATGTTGCAATTAACATACAGTTATAGAAATATGTAGATCAATCATATCGCAGAAGAACATCTTTAGAGCATGAGTTTACTAGCCTCTTAGGGTACAGTTTGTCTACATGGAAGATATTTAACGACTACGAAAACAGTCATGACACGAAACATGACGACAGCCCCTTAAACTTTCAAACAGAAAGTTCTCCCCAATTAAAACACACTTGTCACCAATTAAATGCATCTCTGTGAAGGGCAACAGGCGTTCGACAGGAAAATCCTCATCTTTTGTTTTGATGAGGTCCTCCCTTTTTCATCAACGCTGACGACAACCGGTTGTCAAATCAGGGTGTGAACTCATCGTCAGGGTATTGTACGGGACCCACAGGCTCTGAAGAGGTCAGCAACACCCGAGTTAAACTTCAGCCATTAAAACATCTTCCATCCTCTGAAACCGCATCTGAATAAAATCAATTGAAGGAGGAAACTGACCTCATGCTCAAACCATCTCTGCTGTCAGGTGTTATTATTATTTATTGTTACCTGTGTATTGCTCATATTAATGACAACAGTGCTTGAACTGCAACGTCTCCATGGAAACAATGCACAGCTTGAGAGAGGCAACTGTGAGTCATACAAATCGAATGAATGGAGAAGCACCCCCGACTGATGAGGGAGGCCTATCAACACTCTCCGACTACTGTGGGGGTAACCAGAGAAAAAGGCACGTAAAACCCCGTGTTATGAGGCCCCGGGGCCTCCTGTGAGAGGCTTGAGAGGATTTTTCCTATGATCTCGCACCTCAGACTGCCGACAGCAAACAACTGGAAGAAGATGAGCTAATGTTTTGTTGGCTTGGCTGGCCTTGGTCAGGTCAGATCACATTGTACACTTCTGACATTTTGCTTTTTTCTTCCAGGGATGCGGGGATGCTTATGAGAGCTGACACGAAGATCACACAGAAATGCACACGTCCGCACAACATACAGTACAATAAAGCCTAATAGATACTGGATTTTGGGGGCTGAAATCAAGGATATATAGCCCAAATTATGTAGAAAAAAACATGGATTTTTGATTATGATCTTGTGATACGAGTTGTTATACAAATACTGGCTTTAATAAACTTTATTAAAGTGTTAAAAAAATAAATGTATTCTTTAAAATTGTGCTTGAAGATTCATTCTTGACCTTGGAAATAGCAATTTGACAAAAAGCACTCTTATCACAATGTCCACTTATTTGTTTTTTCCAGAGCTTTCGCCTCTATCAGTGGATAAAGATGATGTAAGACATTGCTGAAAGTAACAGAAAAAAACAACGGAGAAGTATTGTTTTGACAAACTTTGAATCATCTTCTGATCAACTTCACTTCACTGTTCAAACTGTGCATTAATTACTGTTTTTCCTAAATTACTTCAAGTGTTTTGTTCTCTGCAATATTGTGTGTTTTTAATAATTTATCAATACTAATATACTCATAAAAAGCCAATACTGTCTGATAATATCCATCCCCTGATATATCAGCTGAGCTCTACTAAAAATAGTTTGAATATATGATATTTAATCTAAAACATAAATATAATATCTAGGGCTGTCAAAGTTAAGGTGATAGTAACGCATTAACACAAATTTGTTTTAAAGCCACAAATTTCTTTGGCGCATTAACATAACAAAGGAGTCCCTTGACCTTTGACCTCAAGATATGTGAATGAAAATGGGTTCTATGGGTACCCACGAGTCTCCCCTTTACAGACATGCCAACTTTATTATAATCACACTCAGTTTTGGGACAAGTCATAGTCAAGTCAACTCACTGACACACTGACAGCTGTTGTTGCCTGTTGGGCTGCAGTTCGCCATGTTATGATTTGAGCATATTTTTATGCTAAATGCAGTACCTGTGAGGGTTTCTGGACAATATTTGTCATTGTTTTGTGTTGTTAATTGATATCCAATAATAAATATATACATACATACATACAAATCTCCCTTTAAGGTACATTTTGAACAGATAAAAAAAGTGTGATTAATCGCAATTAAATCATTACAATACTAATATGAGGTATTTCTTCTGAGGTCGACATGGTTCAGAGGTTACAGCAGGCCCCTGCTGCAGAAATGTGTGTACAGACTACATAGTAGACTAGTGTTTATGAACATACAGATGAAAAATTAAAGGAAAAACCAACATTGTCTCTGAACTCTACTGGCGAGATGAACATCATTCTTCCAAAAGAAAAAAAAATGATTATGGTGGTGAATAGTTGTCCTACTGTTAGGCCATAGCATTTGATTTACATCATTTTCATACTCCCCAAACTATTCAGTGACTCCTTGTGCCCTATATGGAAGCATACTGGGCATATGATATGTTTCTCCACTTATGTATTCAGTGTTTTCCTTTAGTTTGACAGCACCCTGCGTCGATCATCTGAAGCTCTGTTAACTCTATATTTCTAGTTTAGAAATTTGATTTATTCATTTCAGCAGATCAGTATTTAGGCATGTGTTTTACATGCTGTGCATTAGTCACTTCTTCAGTTTCTGGACAGCGACCTGGCCGACAAAACCATACGAGAGGTTGAATGGTGATGAATCATGTTTGATAATTCCATCCCATCCCTCTCTCTCTCTCTTCCTCCTCCTCCTCTCCTTGGACGTCACCTCTCTTTCTCCCTCTCTCTCCCTGCCCTCCATCTCACCTCTCTCCTACCCTTCCATCTCTTAGTCACCACATGGATGTGTCATTGTTTCTCACTTTAGAGGTTCATGCCCGCTGAAGCGAAGCGAGGTGATCTCCGGAGTGCCAAAACAGCGCCAAGATCTTCACCCCCCCACCCCCTCCACACAGACCACCGCCTCCTCATTCCCCAATGGATGGCACCGCTGACACCTTCTTCAGCCAGGCCTGTGGGCCACATGACGGCGCTGACCACCCCTCCACGCCGTGGTCGTAAAGCCCCAGTATGTATAAATAGGGGAGCAAATGAAGAAGAGGAACCAGAAGCTGACCAGACCAGATGAAGATGGAGCTCGCCGGGGTCAACTGGGTGCTTGCAGCTGCAGGGTTTCTCCTGTGGACCAGCGGTGGGTCGGCTGCACCCATGGTGTGCCACTTCAACTCCAGAGGTGAGATCTCTTTAAAATATTATCTGGACTTGAAAAATAATCTTTATGAGTTGATTTTTTGACTGCCGTGTGTTGTTCCAGCACTGTGCGTGTTCGAGGGGAGGCACTACTCGCTGGGTGAATCCTGGATGGACGACGCTTGCATGCAATGCACCTGTCTGCACCCCGTCGGCGTCGGCTGCTGCGAGACGTGAGTTCACAGACATCCTGTGTGTTTTGGTGTCCAGATGACCACAGTTACTGTACTGCAGCTGTAGCTACTTCATAGTGGTGGATCTAGATTGATATGTCTTCATGGAGACATTTGTGTCGCAGTGTATTCAAGCTCTTTGCTTGAGTAAATGTAGCAATACTATAATTTAAAAACACTCTGTTACAAGTCTTGCATTCAAAGTTTTACTTAAGTACTAGCAGCAAAATATAAGTGGAAGTAGGAAAAGTAGTCATGATGCAGAATGGACCTTAAGAGTGTTTAATTATATTATTGTCTTATTACTTTTGATGCAAACAGCATTTTAATGTTGGCTGAGGCTCAGTGAAACTATTTTATATACTTTTTGGGATAATATTTTAGATTAAAAATTGTACAATATATTTTATAAACTGATTATATGCTTCATATAATTACCTAAAAATAAGTCAGTTAAATGTAGTGGAATAAAATTACCCTATTTCTCTCTAAAATGTAGTAGAGTAGAAGTATAAAGTAGCATAGAATGGAGGTAATTTACCTCAAAACTCTACTTAAGTACAGTGCTTGAGTAAATGTAATGTCCACCACTTGCATTAATCCTCATCCTACCAACCTATTTAATATATAAGGACTACCGACTGAATAAACTACTGTAAGAAACAACCATCATAGCAGAACTTATTCCTTCTCAAAACATTATTAGTTATTATTTTAGAAAAGTAACAGTTAACTAGCATATTGTGTAAAACTAAAATAGATGGAGCATATGAGGAGATCTGTGTCGGTCTCCTTCAAAATGACTGACAGTGCCCCTACCCCCCATGATAGTGTGTGATACTTTAAATCAGGACTCATGGAAAACATGTTAGCTATCTATTCTATTTTATCTATTTAAACGGCAAGTGGGTGCTACCCCAATACATCGGTCTTTTTAAAAAGCATTAATCAAAACAAAAACAGAAAATAATGACAAGAAGTCACCAGGAACAAATTGATTGACAAAGTCATGAACCACATGGATAAACTAAAGCACCTGTGAGATATGACAGAGTATACTTTTGGGGTCTGCGTGGGTCCCAGTCGGAAGGATGAGGGTTAAGACTTGACTGTTTTGGAAGATCAACTCCATGACCTGCAACCTCTGTTGATTTTCCAATAGAGTTAAGAGTTTACAGTCCCACATTAGAAAGAATAAAGTGGGGAGTGCAAAGAAGGAAAAGTATTTATATAAGAGTGCTTGAAAAAGTGCAAAAAGCCACATTCTTCTCCTTTAACTCACGGTCCAGGGTGCATCGGCCGGTGGATTTCCCTGCGTGGTGTGAGGTGCGGGTGGAGCAGGTGTCCTGCAAAGTGTCCCTGGTCCAGACAGCCGACCCCCGTCTGCCCTGCTCCCCAGGCGAGGACATCCGGGACCCGAGCCACGGCTCGCTTCAGCTGCAGCAACAGCTCGACGGGTAGAAACCCACTCAGACCAGCGACCATCTGCTCTGTCTGTTTGCCTGTGAAACCAATACTCACAATAGTTAAATACCAGTAACCACTTTATACACATACTGTACTAATATTAACAGCATCTGTACTTTTTGAATTGTATTATCAATGAAGGAAATGTGAGTGAGAATATATCTGTGAAAATATATTTAAGTAAAACTG
Source organism: Sebastiscus albofasciatus (assembly GCA_916701655.1). Classification (NCBI taxonomy): domain Eukaryota; kingdom Metazoa; phylum Chordata; class Actinopteri; order Perciformes; family Sebastidae; genus Sebastiscus; species Sebastiscus albofasciatus. Next base: position 29,512 of record CAKAOI010046021.1, on the reverse strand, counting down.
CAGCAGAGATTATTTTTAACACTGAGCACCAAATGATGAACCACATTAACAAATTTAGTATGTTTGTATGTTTGAAATTCGTTATTACAGTAAGCTGTTTGCCCGATTCTTGTAATAATCCAATAATGACTTATTGTAAATATAAGCAAATATATACATACATTAATATATAACAATTCCTGTTGAATTTGACCTGTTCTCTGCTGTAACTCATTTACTCTCCAAATAAAAATCTTGTTTACAAAGAAAAAACATGTTTTGTGAAGTGACTTCCTCACACGTAATCTATCAAATTTAAATCACATTTTATTTATTTGTTCTCTTGTAGTATTTACATCTCAACACAGCCTTTGCTCAAGCAGAAAGAAAAAAAAAAAACAAAACAGTAAAAACATTTTGAATAAGAAACATTGTTTTTTCATAAAAAGACAAAGTGTGTGAGTGAGTAAAGAAATAAAAAAATGAAATAAATACAGAGATGCACATCAACCACGGAGACAGTTGCGCGTCATGAGGTCCAAAAAGAAAGATGCATATGGAGTTAAGATGCACTGCAAAATGCATAAGAAAAAGGCATAACATAGGTTGCATAATATACATATGGAATCCATCACTGGCTCTGCATATACAATGAAAACAACAACAAAAATAATGCTCCTTTGTTCCTGAAATGTGCACCTCTGTGCTAACACATCTGGAAATAAAACAAAAAAACAGGCTCTCTCTGTCACACACACACACACACACGTCAATACCCTCAGAAACACTCCTGACTATCTCACATTCACAATTTCACACACACATAACAGTCAAATATTAATGCTGTTGGTCCCTGTAAAGTGGGACATGTAGGATGCCAAGGCCGGGTTGGTGGGCAGGACTTTGATAGGTAGATCCCAGCTGAAGGTATCCACGTCCACATGCTCTGCCCCTGCCCAGACTGTGACCTCGGATTGGTTCTGCAGAACAGTGGGCGGTTCCATGGGCTCCCGGGCGGTGACGAATTCGAAGTGGAGGCGCCACCTCAGCATCACTGTAGAAGCAGAGTTCAGATTTGGATTTGTTAAGTTGATGTGTGATTAATAAGTTCTTGCATACTGTGGAGTTAGAAAAGAGCTTAATACATTCATCAAAAGGCAATAAGACAGGCCTAATTAACCTCTTAAAGGTGCAGTGTGTAGGATCTGGCGGTGAGGTTGCAGATTGCAACCAACTGAAACTTCTCCCGTGTGCCAAGCGTGTAGGCGAACTACAGTGGTCGACACGAAAACTCAAACGGCCCTATCTAGAGCAATTTTTGGCACCATTAAAAGTATGCTGAATTATCTATTAGCAGTTGCTGTTTGCAATATAACCATGGATGTACAGACAACTGTTACTGGATTACTTTGATACTGAAGAAAACTTAAAAACGTTCTGAAGTCATAAGAAGCATTTTTTCTATGATTTCAAAGTGGATTTATGAACATTTATTCACGGTGGACATCAGAGATAATGATATCTTCAGAAAGTGTAAGTCACGCTGAACCTAAGTACCTAAGTGGGACAAATTTGCTTTTCACTTTAGATGTGTAAAATATTCCATATTTGATGTGTGAATGATTTCTATTAACATTTAGTCTAACGATGGCTCACGAAACATTCTATTAATGAAAGATCTAACAACCAAGAAGAAGCTATTTTCACTTTGATGACACTGATCTACAAGTCATTGTAGTGGAGTCTGAGATTTCATGTTTGGCCAAATAAATACATAAAGCTCTTCTGCCAATCAGGCCCATCAGTGTAATTTTTAAATGTAAATATAAATCAGAATTGAAAGCATGGCAAAAAAAATTGTGGTGTCTGAAATATCACTTGAGACGTCTACTGGGGACTGACCTATGTCTGTGCTGAAACCCGGCGTGACATTGAGGGGGATGGGGAGAGAGAAGTGGCTGGAGGCGGTGTGGAGGCAGGACTCCATGTGTCGCCCGTGTCCAGTCACACTGATGACCTGTCCGGGGCGCCGCTGGTAATGCTCCTGGATCTCCTCCTCATTCTGAAGGCTCACCGAATACTGGAGAACATTAAACCGGATATTATAATTAACGTTTTAAAAACTAATGTCCAAAAACCGGAGAGTGCAGCAATGCACAAAAACAAGAATGGCAAACACACACCTGCAGGCAGGGAATGTCTCCCTCTGAGAAGTTGAATGTGCCGATGATGTCCTCCCCGAGTCTGTAAACGGTCTTGAAGATGCAGAACTTTGCCACTTTCCCACGCATATTGGTGATGTTAAACATGTCTGGTCAACAAACAAAAGGAACACACAAGTCAAATGGGAACATCCAAATAAAAACCTATGGAAAGTATAATTCAGAAAAGAAGATTAAAAGTAGAATACAAGTATATTTTAGAGGTCCAGAGTATTTACTAAACTACTGTTCCTATTTGGGTCTAGATTACATTTCTTTTACTTTGCTTTTTTACTTTTATCATCCATTTTAGTACATGTTCATATGATTTGTTTACATGTCAAATCCAGCTTGAAATTAGCAGCTCTGCTGGTGACACACCAAAAGCGGATCATTCTTTGGGTTAAAAACAAAACACCTACAGTGAAATAACACAGTGCTTTAAACTATAGCAAAGACCAGCGAGACAGAGATCTGACTCACGGGGGCAGCGTCTTGAGGTGTTGACCATCAGCATGTCCAGCGCTCTCTCCAAAGGCCGAGCATCCCTGCGGCTCGCTTCTTCTTCCTCCAGGAACGGGTTGGAGGGGGACACCTCCTCATCCTGGGGAAATGGAGGCTCCGGCATGCCTACAGGTTAGACAGAAAAATGACGACATTCAAGATTTCTCAGTGTGACAGAAGACAAATAACATGACTAATTTTTGCAGCTCCATTTTGTAAGAAAGGCATTAAACTGTCTTTATTTCTACAGACCCAAGAGCATGGTAAATCACAAAATAAACTGGTCCCCTTCACTAACCACAAAAACATTTCTTGGGTGTTACCTGCTTAAGTGTATAGAAGAAAACTTTACAGCATTTATCTGGTTATTGCTGGCTATTTTATCTGTCTATTTCCTCTTTCTGTTCTCCACCACAAATTATGTTAGAGCAGAAGTAATCATTTCCCCCGTGGTTTCAAAGTGACACACCGCATTAGCGCTGGAAGCTTTGCAGTGCAAAATGCAAGCAGCTGAAATTAAAAGGAGTCCAAATGTATCTCACCTTGCAGAACCAGCACTCTGAAGGGAACTCTGAGTAGTTTGATAGGAGAGTTGACTCTCTGGCAGCCGATGGTCAGTTTGTAGACGTACTTCACAGCCTGACCTCGGAAGCTAGGAGGACCATCTATGGGCACGATCTCACTGTATGAATCTGTGGGAGAGGGAGTACGCATGTCAGACTGTTTGAATCAAACACAGACACAAATATGTTCATTTATAAATGTTGTATGACCATTTGGGAAAAACTACTAGATATGAAACATTCAAAATCTCTATTATGTAAAAGCTGTCACTATGGTTTTCATTTCTTCTTTTAAAAGTAGTATTAATTTGTTATAGTTTTATGACACTCAATGAAAAGTAGATTTCACATATTTTAAACAATATACACACATACAGGTTTTGCTCTCCCCGGGGTCCAGGCGCAGATCACAGAATAATATCTTAGGTGGTGTGTCCAGCACACACTGACCTCGCTCTCCTGCAGAAGAAAGGAATAAATGTTGAGTCGATACCTAAGTAATAAGGCTATTAATAAATGCTAATAATATCCAGAACCTTTTACATCTTTGTTTATTTAAAACACAACACATACATCGTGTAAATATACTTCAATGAATGTTTTATAAGGCAGATAATGATTTCTGCTTATCTCAGATTACATGTTTTTCCTCCCCCCACTAACCTCTGCTTGGAATAAGCACTGTGTTGCTCTCAGCCTGGACATCCTGTTTGTTGCCCCGGGCCGGCAGCGCCACTCTGCTCTCACTGGCATGAAACTGGCAGTGGATTTGGGCACTGGCCCATGCCAGCATCTCACTGGGACACAGTCAGAAAACACAAGGGTTACACAAGGGCATTTACAGAGTGATTGGTTCAATGATTGATTTAAGTGTCCTGCATCACATGCTCCCTGTCCATATGGGGTTACAAGACACTAGACAACAGACAAGATGATTGCAGAAAAATAATGATGTACAGATGCACAAATTCAAAAGAAACATTTCAAAAAAGTCCCATATATAGTAGATAGCAGAACTCTTATCCGGCCCAATGGACTCTGCATGTTACATTAACTTAAGGTCTCAGAATTGATATCAATGCGTTACATTAACACACATTTTTGCATTGCACACATTCTTCATGCTGTGAACAATTGCACATTTTAAAGCAGATATATTTTAGACAATTTCTATTTTAGATTTATAATTCATGGCAAATTCTCATCAACCTCCCCAAAAAAATCATAGCAATTGCCAGTAGTGGGGTACAGAAGGTGGCACCTTCATGTCTATGTTCAGTGAAGAAGTGAAAGGAGTTTAATCTTACCAGCTGGCAGAGGTGGACAGGTGGGACATCGGGTTGGTGAAAGTTATGAGACACTCCATGAGCTCCCCAGCTAGAAACACGGGGCCTCGGGCCATGGAGGCAACCACCTCGATCATCTGTAACATTAGACACCAATAACATAATACGTTACGTTACATTATACCAATCATGTAAATTTTGGTGGGGAAAAACAGCATGGCCATATGTCAAGGTGTCCCTTGACCTCTGATCTCAAGATACGTGACTGAAAAAGGGTTCTATGGGTAACCACAAGTCTCCCCTTTATAGACATGCCCACTTTATAATAATCCTATGCAGTTTTGGGGAAAACATGCAGTTTTTTTAATGCAGTATACATGGAAACTTGGGATCCTAGTACCATTTTGCATCTTAACAATACAATACAATACAATACAATACAATACAATACAATAGGTGTTTAATCTTGGCCCATGGCCCTCCATTGAGTTCCAGTTTTGGCCCTCCAAGGGAAAATATTGGGCACCCTTGATTTATATGAAAAAAGGTACCATATTCTAATAAGGCACCCTTTATCTGGGGATTTATACTGTGCATTGTTAAGTAATTGCTTAATTTGAATTAATAATTGATTTACCCATCCTTTACAGATCATTTAAAAGCCATTAATAAAAACAGCTTTTGGTTTTCCAGGTTGTGAATAATCCCTTTGACTCCTGACAAAATCTATCAACAACAAACAATATAGTATATTACGTATGATCTGATGGCTGTTAGCTGGTCAGCCTGCACACAGAAGTTAACTTAGTGATACACTGAGTGTAAGATACATTTGTCTGTGCAATATCGTTGATGCAATATACACCTCAAGTGCAACTACCTTTGTTTGCATTTATTTATTACATCTACCCTACCTATTTTACAAGTGCAATTACCTCTCTTTACATTACATCTATTTTTATATTTTATACTTCTAGAGTAATACCTCTGTTTACATGACATCTATTTTTATTTTATATTTTATACTTCTAGAGTAATACCTCTGTTTACATGACATCTATTTTACATTTTATACTTCTAGTGTAACACTTCTGTTTCTATTTATTTATTACATCTACTGTATCTGTTTTATTTGCTTTATAACTGTGTTTGGTTTTTACCTGTTACATGTTTTACCTACCTCGTTTAGTCTTGTCAATTATTTGTTTTAAAGCACTAACCAGAAGTGGCAAACTGTGAATCTCGTTGTAGTTAATACAATGACAATAAATCTTTCTATCCTATTCTATTAGTAAGAACAGCTTTTGGTTTTCCAGGTTGTAAATAATCCCCTTTGACTCTTGACAACGTCTATCAACAACAAACAATACAGTTTATGACTGATGATCTGATGGCTGTTAGCTGGTCAGCCTGCACACAGAAGTTAACTAGTTTGCTGCTTGCTAGCTAATGGCTGTTCTTTAAAGGGTCATTTAAACACATACCTTGTAACTCAAACGTTACTGCAGCAAGACTATTGCGTTGTCTTATCACCAGGGCGCATCTAAATGTTACTTCTCGGATAAAACTATACACAATTTGACTGTCTTTCCAGAAGAACTAGACATCAGACATCTGGTTAGCTTAGCATTCACAGCTACAGTAAACAACACATCTAGCTATAGATCCGCTGCTGGACGACCAATCATTAACACAGGGAAACACAAAACTACTACATTATAACAAAAAGTGTCAGGAAAAAACACATTTTCTTTAAGTATATGTTTTGTTTAACATCCTAATGGTATGTCACTCTTAATTAAACATTTTATATATTATATATGTATATAAAAGGGCAGTGTGGAATTACAGGAATAGTTTTTAATCGGCCATTTAGAAGTCGTCCCGTGGCACAGCAAACGAGAGGTGGACTGTTGCTATGGTAACTTGTAGGGATGCGTAAGCTCTATATCTTACAAATAACCTTTGTTTTTGTGCACCAATACCCTCATACTCTACATAAGTCGTGTTATAAGGCTTTTATGACATGTATATTGATCAAAATGAACCGATGTTTGTCAATTGGAGGGAATATTAATAAGTGGGGATGAATAGAATCCCCCCTTTTACTTAAGAATGGTACAGGCTCAGCCGCAGCATTGCTGGAAAGGGTTTTCATAATCCCTCACGTTAGCTTGTCAGGCATCATTTACTTCCAAGCTGTTTGCTGATTTTGACTCAATCAAACTCCAACAATTAACCACTCAATTCAATTCAATTCAATTCAATTTGCTTGAACATATTGAAGAAAAAAATAAATTATTAGATTTCGATAATAAAGTCAGAATATTACGAGAATAAAGTCATAATATTATAAAGTAGTAATTTTACGTGTTTTCTTTTTTTCTCGTAAGGTTATGACTTTATTATCGTAATATTACGACTTTTTTCATAAAGTCATGTCTTTATTCTTGTTATATTACAACTTTTTTCTCGGAAAATTATGACTTTATTCTTGTAACATTACGACTTTATTCTTGTAATATTAAAAAAAAATTCTTGCAGTTATGACTTATTTCTCATAATATTACAAATATTTTCTCGTAAAGTTATGACTTTATTCTCATAATATTACGACTTTTTTCTCGTAAAGTTATGACTTTATTCTTGTAATATTACGACTTTTTTCTCGTAAAGTTATGACATTATTCCCGTAATATTGCGACTTTTTCCTCGTGAAGTTATGACTTTATTCTGTAAATATCAGATGTTTTTTCCCTCAATGTGGCCCTAATACTCCATCATACATTTGCACTTTGTCCCTCACTGCATTAGACTTATATACTATATACTCAGACCATAAACTGTGTTACCTTCATCATAATGCTCAAATGTCTTGCGACTCCAGACAGATTTTTATTTATTTTTTTTGCCTAAAATGGCTCTTTTGTTAGTAAAGGTTGCTGACCCCTGGGTTAGTAGCTTTGGTTGAGGTTTTGGAGTGGCTCATCTTGTATAAAGGAGGCAGCCTGAGAGAAAATGTTACCTGACAGACAAGCCTGAGGGCAATGTGTGCCCAGTGTCAAAATGTATTTGCATAACACAGAGAGCCGTGCTAGCCGAAACTACAGCAGGGGTCCGGACCTGACAGAGGAATGACGCCTTTGCTCTGGTATTTTAAAACAAAAATCAACTATTTTCTGCTGCTGTTAATGACCAGTTCGCTAGTGAAGTAGGAGGAGTAGTAGAAGGATTAGCTAATGTTACATGATTCAGGTTATGCAGAATGCAGATGCTTGTTTGGCCTCCTGCAGGTTGCACCAGGTAAAATGTGATCACTGCCTTTTAAACCTTTTTTTTTTGTTTGATCTCATTGTAGGTGTCCAGGCTAAACCCACTGACATCTGCATCCTCAGTACTTCCTGTTGCTCTTCCAAGCTGCTGACAGCAGACACATCCGGACTCCGTGCAAAAGGGTCTGCAAAGGGACATCTCTGCACAATCCAGAGAGTGATAGTGATGCTTGCAACTAGTTCCCTTAAGCTTTAGAGGTCTCTTGGGGATAATAACCTTATTATAATGGCACTGGGACCTTCTACTCAAAGGAGCAATTATTTCCCTGCAGGTATTCAGAGCTTGTCAGTCTGAGAACCGGTTTTACTCCACAGGAATGACACCTTGAAGCTCCTCTCAAATATTTGCACCTCAGTGTTTTTGCTCCATGGTGACAGACTTGACTCCATTGGCAAAAAGAAGCTGGTGGTGACAACTCCCCTGATTTGTAATCACAAGTGTTTTTTCCTGCTCCCCATTCATAAATACTTTTAAGCTCCCCACTGGCTGCTAAAATGACTTCAGAGTGGGGTGAGCAATCCTCGGCAGACCTCATGAGCAGGTATGTCTCCAAGGAAATGGGATATGGAGTGCCCAAGGAGGGATGGCGTATCTGTCTGGCACACGAGTTCAAGGAGAAGAGAAAGCCTTTTCAAGCAAAAGATGTCTCGCTGTCCAATGTCTTGGAGCACATCGGGCTGGGGATCAGGTGAGACATTCACTCTCATTGTACAGTACAAAATGCACTCTGTTTACATACAGTAGACTGAGCAGAGATGACTCTGGAAAAATGTCACTTATCAAGTAATTTCCAGTCATTACAGAGGAGATGCAAATTAAGGACCAACCTTAAAAAAATGACACTGATATGGGAGCAGGGAATGAAATTAGCACCTGCCACCTGCCAAATACAGAGTAAATATTGGCGGTAGCAGTTCAAAATTTCAGGTCACCTGCCATTAGACAGACAGGTTTTCCTTATAATAACAAATATTAGTTTTAAAAAGCAATTACAAATAGTCAGGGATTAAGGTTACATGATCCGTATTTCTACTGTATATTACTAATGACTGAAAATAGTATTGCAATATTATGTTTTGTGATACTGTATGGATTCTCAAAAACCGTGTATTGATTTCTATTTAATAGTTAAAAAGCTTAACTCAGTCAATACTTTTATTTTATTTGCAAAGAGATGTGTCCTCTGTGATAAAAGCAAATCCTACTATTCTGATTGCATAAAAAAGTTTAAAAAATAATTTACTCTACTAGATTTTATGCATATGGCGGTGTGTTCTTTATACTATGACAGTTTTCCTAAAATTTGATTTTTAAAAAGTCGCATTACATTGCCTTGCTTACAGTACTGCAATATATTGAATTGTAACCCCTGTATCATGATATGTAGGCTATCGTATCGCCAGATTCTTGCCAAAACACAGTCCTAGTGTTTACATTTCTAAAGCGCTCTACATAGATTTCAGAAGTGGCAGACAAAAAAATTGTTTGGCTAGTAGAAATGTTCAGTGACATGCCACAGTGGCACGTGAGGAAAAAACTTAATATTAGACCCTGTATGGGAGTATGACTTATTCACCTATGGCAGTTTAAAAATCAACACAGTCTATAGGTCCACACCTTGTTTTCTATGACAGACGAAGTTAGCCACCCACAAGAGATTGTTTCCTCTGTTGACACAGGCTGCATTCAGTTTACACATCCATATGTCATAGCAACCTTTAGTCCATATACCATGATAATGGCCCCAGCCGTGAATGTTTCCACGGTGTCGTACCAGGGGAGGCATTAGCCTATAGTGCCATATCTCTCAACCCACAACAGGGAGCAGGTGTGAAGTGCAACCCTGCCTTCTGCCAGAAGTTATCATATAGAATTTTCCATGCACTCCGATAATATAAAACATGTAATTGTCCACATTACGGCAGTTTAATTTGCAGTTAAAAAGATACATTACAGCTAGGGCTGGGCAATATATCGATATTATATCAATATCGTGATATGAGATTAGATTTCGTCTTAGATTTTGGGTATCGTAATATAGTTTATATACACATTACAGTAAAGTGATGTATTTTTCTAAATTTACCAAACTGTTATTGCTGCTATTATTTCCCTATACTCATGTAGTCATGTACACATTACTGGGGATTATTTATCAAAAATATAATTGTGTAAATATTTTGTAAATGCAACAATAGTCAACCCGGCAATATCGATATTGAGGTATTTGGTAAAACATTCTGTGATATTTGATATTCTCTATATCACCCAGCCTTAATTTCATCATTCATCACAATAACCCAGTAAGAAGCATTACAACAGTATCAAACCAGTTCATTTCCCTTATGTATTTAAAACTGATAACCATAGTTTTCTTATCATGGCTAAAGGACAGAGTTAGTTGCTGTGTCTACTTGTTTTAGACCCTGCGTACAGATAAGAGGAGAACCTTAAACACCCGATTAACGGGGTGAAAGGCTCTTTTGTAACATGGTCTGTCGTTTTGTTTAGTCTATTCCAATGCAGATAAGATAGTTCTTGGTGTTTCTTGCTGAGGATTTTGCCTCGATATTGCTTCACTAGCAAATTAGACGGTTCAAAAAGCATTCTCTATAAATTAGGGCTGCACAATTAATCAACATTTTATTGATATATTTATTTTATTTGACTGCAATTTTTTTTTTTTTAAATCGCAATATTTGTTAAAGGTGAAATTTGTGTCAAAATACCATGTCAAATGAAATATGCTGCAGAGATGTCCTGGCCTACACATCATATTCTACAGACTTACAAAAACATCTTTGTTTGGTACTGATCCCAGCAAAAATTACACCATAATCGTAATCATAATCGTTTTTCAATGAAAATGAGAATAATGATGTAAATATTATCATTAGGTGAAAATAACACATTTATACTGCATTCAAAAACTGCATCGTTTTTTTCCCCAAAAACTGCATGTGATTATCATAAAGTGGGCATGTCTGTAAAGGGGAGATTTGTGTGTACCCAAAGAACCCATTTTCATTCACATAGCTTGGGGTCAGAGGTCAAGGGACCCCTTTGAAAATAGCCATGAAAGTTTTTCCTCGCCAAAATTTAGTCCATCTTTGGAGCATTATTTAGCCTCCTTCTCTACAAGCCAACATGACACGGTTGGTACCAATGGATTCCTACCTCTCCAGTAATAAAGGCTGTAGGATTGAGGTGCTCTATCATTTAGCCTACAGTCCCACAAACATGACATGTCTGGTTGTTAAGTATCCAGAGAGTACATCTTAAACCTCTGCAGATGAATAGTCACCCTAAAGTTATAGAAAAAAAATCCAGCGCAGATCTCAACATCTGAGTGTGTTTGTTTTGCCAACAACTTCCTGACATCCGAGATGTTAAGTGATACATTCTGAAGCTTTAGTGGATTGTCATTTCAATCCTGAGAGTGAGTCTGGTGTGACCGTCGTCATCTGTCCGTCAGGCCTGCTCTTTAGTGATTTGAACGTGTTTTTTTGTTAATGATGACCAAAAAGTATGTACTTTAAATAAGTCAAGCTACAGTGAGGCGCGTTATTTCTACTTAGTGCTCTGCTGAGATCCAACAAGTTCCCAGACAACAGTTTAAATAGTTAACCACAAACTTGCGTCACTTTTCAGAAATCTGTTGCAATGCTGCTGCAAATCTGCTGCACTGTGTTTTTGTCAGCTTAATCGCCATGGCAACATTTGTTAATTATTGCACAGATTAATGTGGTAGTTGTTATGCGTAGGAGGAGGTTGTTTGGATAGTCTTAAACCCACATAGAGCCACACCTCCAGCTCTTCATCATTTGAGTGAGTGGTGTAGCAATATAGGATTACTATAATACAAACAAATGTTCACCATACAGGCCTTTATATAAGTGCCTGTTGCTAGAAAAATATATAGAAATACTGTAAATGATCTGGGCTTTATGTGCAGCATACTGTACCTAAAACAAACAAGCTAATTATGGAACAATAACTTCATACATTATTTTATAATAAAGAAGCTTTGAGGGGAAAAGTAAGAATGTGATTGGATAAACACTAGTGATGTCTTGACTGCGGTGTTGAACAAGGTGGCAGCTTGAGCACACACACAGGTAGGCCTGGATTCAGAGCCGGATCAGGGTGAGGACCGACTGTTTGCATTCCAGCTGAGCTGTCAAAACAATAAGATCCTGACAATAATGCGACCTGCCATGGCTTCAAATAGCTCGCTCTAACTGATCCTATTCATCTCCTGAGTGGAGCTGCATCGGCGGACCATTGTTGTTCCTCTGGGCTGAGCTTAAGTTATTGTTCGCAATACAGTCCAGCCCTGCACTGGCATGCACAGCAGTTTTGCAGTTCCATGGGATCTTCCTCGCAACAAGGAGAAAGCCCTTTTTTTGGCTGAAACGTTATTGATTATATTGGTGTGTAAACAAGGTCATAATGCTGAGCACTAAGCTACATTTCTCCCTGTTTTGTTTTTTGATGCTGTACATATTGTAGAGTTGATGAGCCACATTAATATTAGGTTGCTATACCAGGGTTTTTCACAGCGTAAGTAGGCCAAGTCATTTCAAATAAAGACCACCTTCATGTACATCATAAAAAATAATTATGGAATAGAACTGTGACCTTCAGGGAAAAATAACATAGATGCTTTTTCACGATGCAAATGCCATATTTCTACTCTCAAAATTGATCATGAGACGAGATGCTTCAGGATCTGAGTGGCTTTGCACCTGCTAAGCAGTTTCCTGGGGAAAACCCATCTATACAAGCAGCAACGCAGAAATGGTTGCTGACGCTACCATTATTTATCTTGAAGCTTGTGCTCTGGTTTCCTTCAGTTGAGGGGGCTTCCTAAACCGTTTGTCAGCCCAATTAAATCTACCTCAGACCACAGATGGATGAGGGTGTAAACATGATCCCTGGCGGTGTTAATACCAAAGACTCTAACGACTAAAATGTTACACTTCATTTTCATGAACTGAAAACACACTGTGAAAGGGTTAAAGTTGTAAGACGAAAACGCGGACAACACCCAGACCGAACAATCATAAGGTAGCATGTTAGGTAGCTTGTTGGGCATTCTGTTCACCAACTGTAATTTTGCTGCAGATACATTATGGTCAGTCTGTGACATTGGAACAGTAAGCATGTTTGTGGCATCCTGAATCTGTTTCTCATTCTGCTGGAGCCTTCTAGAGACCCTTCAAGGACCAGTCAAAGTCCAGGAGCTAAAAGTTAAAATGATGCAGGCTAAATGTAACGATGGTGGGGCGGCATAGCTCAACAAATCATAATAAATGCTCATTTTGTGATAAAAGCAATACATTTGGCAGATGTGTTGATAGATGTATTTGGAACAAAAGTGGGTATTGGGCCATCACAAACTCGCACCCTGGTGGCCATGGCAGCCATTGTTCAAAATGGCCACAAGCAGTTGGTAAAACTTTCCTATCCCATTGGACCCACATGCAAAAACGGACATAATCTAGACCCTAGTATCCCTGAGAACCAAATAAAATACTCCCTTACAATTCTATGGACTTTTACTTTTGACATTTTGGGAAATGGCTGCCATGGTCATCAGAATGCCAATCTGCAATGACCCAATATCCAGATTTCTTAGAAATATATTAAGCTTTACATGTACCAAATTTGGTGCTTTTATCACAAACTGAACAATCGGTTAGCTATGCCGTCCCACTCTGAGAGGTATTATTAGCATTGCAGCCTGTTTTGTGCTGAACTAATAACTTGTCTATTAAAATACCACTCATCAGCCCAGCAGCAGCTTTCTACTTTATTTAGCGTTATGAGCATACAGTCTACCATGTCCAAGATCACAAGAGTTCAGAACATAATCGAAGACTAATGACTCGCGTTATCTGTGATCGTCTGAGCCTCGGGCCTCGGGGCTCCGGGAGCTGTTTGAAACCTCTTGTAACATAGCCTAATTAATATTTTACACCACAACCCTAGTGTGATGGCGAGTGCTGCAACTAGACACACATTCATGTTACACATATACTGTCGGTTCCAGTGCTTGAAGGCTTGGAAACAGCTGTTAAACAAGAAAGGAGAAAAAGCATGTTAACCAATTGCACATATTGCTTTTGGTGGTTAATTATAAACCCTTTTGATAAGAGCATGCCTATCCATCACCCTGAAACACATGACTGTAGTTAGGGTGCATAACTGACTGTGTCTAAATATTTGTTGTTTTCAGCCATCTTCATTTACTTTTATCCTTCCACTTCTGATTGTAAGGTAATCCGTGTACTGTATACTCTGTGTGTTCATCCAGGTATCTAAAATGGTGGTACAAGAAGACCCAGGTGGAAAAGAAAGCTCCATTCATTGATATGTTTCGTGCCCAACCCTTGCGTCAAATATATGGTGAGTTCCTCTCTAATATTGGACCAAAACCTATTTTGACCCTTTGAATTTGACCTTAGAAGTTACTGAAAAGTGACTGATTCCAACTTGACTCCACTCTCTAATTTGCAGGTGCTCCACTTGGCGGTATTGGAGGAGGTACCATCACGAGAGGTTGGAGGGGGGAGTTCTGCAGATGGCAACTTAACCCTGGAATGTACCACTACAAAACTGTCACAGCAAACCAGGTATATATGGTGTCAAATAGACGGAGACTTGTGTGAAAGCAAACACCATAAAGGATATTTATCTGGCTTTATCTCGCTGACTTATTTGAATCTCAGCAAACAGATTCCAACGGTTTCTCCTGTAGCCTTTTAAGTCAAGGTTTACTAAGTAGTCATGTATCTCTAGACTTCCATGGGGCTGGTTTAGTTGTTTTTTTATTCTCATAATCCATAGGAACAACCCATATCAAGTACCAACCAAATGCTGATGAGAAAATAAACCCTTTATAACATGCTTAAAAACAGTGCCCTGCTGTTAATCTACATTATAATGGATCTATTTAGTTTTTTTGTGGTGTTATTTTCTTATTCGCCTGATTAAATATAGTCATAGGCGTGCCATAATAAAGAATACATCTGTAAAAAAAATAACTAAAAATAATATATATATATATATATATATACACACACACACATACTGTATATACTGTATATATATATAAAATGTAGAAATATAAAGAGGAATAAATAAAAGAATGTATAAATAAATAAAAAATGAAAATAAGAAGTAAATAACAAAAAGTAGAAATGAAGAGAAAAAATAAATAAATGTGGAAATATAAAGACATACAATATAAAAGAATTATAAGCATTTTCATTTATTTTCACATTTATTTGTTCATTTATTTCTGTATATATTTCTGTATTGTTGAAATATATATACTTATGTATTTATTGCATATAAATTACTCTATTTGTTTTGTACATAATTATTTTGTTTTAAATATAATACCATTTATTTATCTTTATCCCTTTATTTTTTCCTTATTATTTTTCCTTATTGCTTTTGCTATTCTGTGGGCCAAGCTGTTAATCAACTGACTATGGGTGAGCCTTTCTATCTAGGCTGATTAGTCAATTCTAAATGTCACATTAACATATTTCCAATGCAGCCACAGTGGAGCTTAATGATAGGACAATTTTCAGTTACTTTACACAATAATACTAATCCAGGCATTAGTGTGGAAGAGACAGACAGCAGCCTCAGTAGACTATAATGCAAAGCATGGTGTGTTTGAGGAAAGGGTGTGACTTTTTTTCCCCTTGAAAAACTCGATCTATTGCAGTTACTGTCATTACGCCTATAGCGCTCTCCACCTGAATATATAATCAATAGCAGGATGCACATTCAGGTTTAAACATTTACTCAAAGGGTTGTCAGAGGGCATTCTGGGATATGTAGGAAGATGAGGCAGTTTCAAGGGGGAAGTACACAAAAAAATGTTTGGCAATGTCTAATGTCTCATCTCCTAAACTACACAAACAAAATCACTGTGTTCACATCCTTTTCTGTGTCTTAGTTCACAGTGTGTTTACGACGTGGTGGACAAACGGTTTACCAGCAGGTGCTATCTGTAGAGCGTCCTCCCACACTACAAGGCTGGAACTGGGGCTACTGCGGAGAGTACGCCTTCTATCACGCCTTGTACCCCCGCGCCTGGACCGTCTACCACCTGCCGGGACAGAACGTCACCTTAACCTGCAGACAGATTTCCCCAGTCATCCCCCATGACTACCAGGTAACTGAGGCATTCCTGGATTTCATACAGTCCAATATAGTTATGGTACTTGTGTCAGCTCTGTGCAGTTGATTTCAGAAAATAAAACTCTTTGAAAATGGGTGGATTCCAGATTCAACCATCACATCTTGGTCATAAAGACACAGTTAGGCAACTAAATAATCCGATATTAGCTATTGCAGGTAAATTGGTTTCAGTGTATATGTCGACCAATAAGTAACAAGAAATTGCAGTACAAAAATATCAAACTAGGTTTTTGAGGTAGTTTAGAAACGGTGTCGCCAATACACCGTCCACCTGTGAGTGCTGGCAGGGGGATTTTTCAACTGTAAAATGTCTAGTTCAGTATCTTGGTCACATTACTCAAATAAAAAAATTATCTTAAGGGAACTGTATCAAGATTGTTTATCAGAATCAGCCTCAAAAATCCAGTATTGATCGCTCAGTGTAGCATTTCGGGGGACCTATGAGCAGAAATGGAATATAATATTTAGAACTATGTTTTCATTAGTGTATAATCACTTGAAACTAAGAATTGTTTTGTTAGCTTAGAATGAGCCCTTTATATCTACATAGGGAGCAGGTCCTCTTCATAGAGTCTGCCATGTTTCTACAGTAGCCCAGAAAGGACAAACCAAACACTGGCTCTAGTCAGAGCCTTTCACATTTTTACGCTACCTCGTAGTTTTCCGACACACTTGTGTAACTGCGGTAACGTGAGCCACAGAGTGCAAAACTGTGGTACCACCACCTGCTGTCTGACTTCCGTTGCTAGTGTTAGTGTTGGTAAGAATGACCTCTGAGCGAGGCGAACGGCGTTACCACAGTTTCGCACTTGGTGGATCGTGTTACCGCGTCTTGGAGAGGGAGGAGTGGTTGGACTCAGTTGGTTTCAATCTGCCACCACACTACTAGACGCTACCAAATCCTTCACACTTTACCTTTTAAGACATCTAATTATGACACACGTAATATCTTACGCCTAAGAAGCCCATTTGAATTTGCCCAAACAAAAAATAGAAAGTCACTAGCTTGTAAAAATAAATATAGGAACTCCCGGACCATGATTGATGTTTCACCTTCTGCACATAACAGCTTTAGCCAAGCAGTCAGACGGGCAAGATATGTTCAGATTACAGTATACTGATAATCCATGAATAAAAAGAGCATCCACACAAAGACAAGGAGGTAGCATTTTTTTTCAGGTTATAAATAAATAATTTGATTTCTAACAAGCGGCTTGAATATTTGCCTTGCTTTTAGCTTTTTTGCAGTTGCAAGTAGAAGCTTAATAAGTCATTTGGTTGCTTGGTCCAAACGGTGTATGTTGACATGTTGGTTATTCCGACATGTTGGTTATTCCACCATGTGTGTCTCCTTTCTCTCAGGACTCTAGTCTCCCAGTGGCAGTATTTGTGTGGGACATCGAGAACAAGAATGACTACGCTCTGGACGTCTCCATCATGTTCACGATGGTCAACGGGTCGGGACACAAGGACGACAAATGTGGGGGACACTGGAATGAACCATTCCACCTGGAGAAGGAGGGGGAGGCGGTGTCTGGGGTCTTGCTACGTCACTGCCCTGCGGTCAACCCTTACACTCTGTGCATCGCAGCCCGAGAACAGGTTTGATTTACAAGCTTGTGATTTTTAACAGCTTTGAGGTTTTTGTAGTAGGTTATACTGGAGTTTGCTGCACAAGCAGTTCTCGGGGAATAAACAATAGTCTTTGTTATCTGGAAGTGGATTTATAATAATTAACTGGTTGTGAAATCTGTATTGTTAGTGAGCATTAGATTTTAGATTTACCAAGTGTGTGTGTGTGTGTGTGTGTGTGTGTGTGTGTGTGTGTGTGTGTGTGTGTGTGTGTGTGTGTGTGTGTGTGTGTGTGTGTGTGTGTGTGTGCACATTTTAACAGCCTGACAGGGAGGTCAGTCACCAGACAGCATTCAGCCCAAAGGGAACCTGCAGCGGCCTGTGGAGTGACCTCATCACTGACGGACGGCTGGACTCTCCCACAGGTCAGTGCTTAAAACAGACTGTGGAGGGATGAGCCAGATTCATAACGGAACAGATGTCTAAAGTTGACGTTTCCTCAATATGAAGCAGTAACACGAAAAAGGAGTGGAAAGAAGAAGTAGAAGGAAAGAAACTGATGAACAGGAAAACACCCACAATAGCAATACATCACTTGAGCATTAAACATTTTGAGCGGATATAATAAAACGTTAATTTCTGAGTTTTGCTGCCTAAAACAAGCAATAGCATGATGACCTCCAGTGGTGTAGTGGTGCCTGTTTTAAGTGGCCTGTCCAGAAAAGGATAAATGCCCTGTGTTATAAACAGTGACATGTTAGACTACTCTTGCACCAATAGTCAACTCTACAACATCCTCGTAATATATATATCGAGGTATTTGGTCAAAAACTATGGTCATATTTGATTTTCTCTTCTTCATTATCTTCTCTTTCTAATTTCCTATTATTTTCATTAATAAAATATTCAAAAAGGCCACATTTTCTTGTATTATTGAGGTAAACCAACAACACGGCAGGTAGGAGAGGAGGCATCTGAAGGAAAGTATAGCTGTGATGAGCAAATCAGAGACATTTCAGCCACCGTTTACGTGACGATATTTTCTTTGCGCAACAGAGGGATGGGGATCGAGACCGAGTTCTATAAAGCCCCGTTTCCAAATGTCTCCTATAACGTAACTTTATGTCTCGAGACAAGAGTCATGTCATTTAAATCAAATCACTGGTGCACAAACATACATGGATTTGTCTAATATTATTTATGAAAAGGATAGAGTAAGAATGAGTTCTATAAATGGGGACCAGGTGTTGTTTTTGCATTTTTGCAAAGTTGTGCGATGTGATATATAGTTTTGTACCATGTATGACCCATGCTAACCTCCCTTGGTATCCTACCCTCCCTCTCTGCCTCTCACCTCTGCAGGATCCAGCCCGCCGACGCCGAAGGGAGAGAAGGTGGCAGCAGCGTTGGCTGTGGGCTGCTTGGTGCCGGCTCAGAGCCATAACAGCCTAGAGTTCTGCCTGTCCTGGGACATGCCCACAATCACTTTCGGCTCTAGGGAGAGGAAACACATCAGGTACATCAAACACACATACAGTGTGTTGCTTTGCAGAAATGTAAACAAGCTGGAGTTTATCATTACAGATATGTTTTTCCATGTTTTTTATTACATTTGTTCCGATAACTCAAAGAAAGACC
Source organism: Sebastiscus albofasciatus (assembly GCA_916701655.1). Classification (NCBI taxonomy): domain Eukaryota; kingdom Metazoa; phylum Chordata; class Actinopteri; order Perciformes; family Sebastidae; genus Sebastiscus; species Sebastiscus albofasciatus. The sequence goes on along the minus strand of CAKAOI010046021.1, from coordinate 10,213 downwards.
ACACTAGTGTTAACTTTCTTTGCTGTGGTTGTTTGGTTTGGGTCACTTTTGGTGCTGGGGACACTGTGTGGAGCATAAACAAAGCTTTTGGCTTTCCTTTTTTTTTTTTTTTTTTATCCCAGTCTCGGATGCATTTTTGCATTTGTCACAAATTGCAGCCCAACTATTTTCTGTGACCAAAGCACTATAGGTCTCCCTAAGTGCAAAACAAACTTCAGTAACAACCAAACAAATATAATTTCAATGCCGTGTCCCGTTTCAAAGCCTCAGGCCCAACTAAAACTGCCACACCTCTGACCTCGTTGTGGAATACTGTGAGGGAATGCAAAAGTCAACAAGGCTTTTAAAATGTCAATAAAAATCTGTTTGTTTGCTGCTTATGTATTTGTTGACGGACATGCAGCGCCGCTAACATCTGCTTGTGTCTTTTCCGTTTCCAGGAGATACACTCGTTACTTTGGGACCAAAGGGGATGCGTCCCCCTCGCTCAGTCACTACGCCCTAACACACTACAAACAGTGGGAGAAGAGCATTGAGGAGTGGCAGAGACCCATAGTGCAGGACAGGTAGTTCACTCTGAAAGCTCTGTAGGTTAAATGAGAAATAAACACTAATTTATCGAAAACAACGATGATTTATTACTTTAATATCAATCAATAGTTTTCCATCTATGAATGCTTATAATTGTTTATCCTGTCACCTTGGTTGTGTTGCAGCTCTCTCCCCTCCTGGTATAAGTCAGCCCTGTTTAACGAGTTGTACTTTGTGGTGGATGGAGGGACGGTGTGGACGGAGCTACCAGAAGACGCTGATGTCAGCGGTGGTGTGCGCAGCGAGGACGGGGGGCTGCCAGCACAGCCCGCTGTCATCAAGGAGTTTGGCCGTTTCGCCTACCTAGAAGGTAAGTGACAAGGAGGGAAACAGGTGTCAGTCTTCAACGCTAGACACGGACGTTTAGGGCTGAAATACTGAGTCGATTAGTTGATAGACAGAAAATTAATCTGCAGCTATTTTGACAATTGATTATTTTTTTCATTCTCTGGTTCCAGCTTCTTTAATGTGAGGATTTTCTGCTGTTCTCTGTATTATATCATTGTAAACTGAATATCTTCAGGTTTTGGACTGTTGATCGAACAAAACAAGAGGTTGGAAGGCATCACCTTGAACTCTGGGAAATTATAACGGGGATTTCTAATTATTTTACCATAGACAAAACGTTTGTGTCATTATGTGTCACATATGTATATATATTTTTTTACTTTATTTGTAAGTTTTTCAACAAAGTTGCAAACATTAAAACAAACACTCAACACCCCCACCCTTCCCAGACACCCAAAAATTAAAACAAATAGAGAAAATAACAACAAATAATTGGATGAAATAGATAAATAATAATTAAAACATAATAATAATAATAATAATAATAATAATAAGAAATAGTAGTAAATAGTAATAATTATAAAATACATGTAGATTTGGTTTGTAACATTTGGAACCACCAATAATTTCCCTATTACAAAAATATATATATGTACAGTATATTCACATGTGCATATAAAGACATATACACACCCACATGTCTCAATACACATATTTAAATATAGACAGATACAGCTATGTATACATATAAACCAAAAAACCTGTTGCATAAGAGAAAATTTAAATTGACACGCTTTCAGCTCAACATTAACATTAACGCAGCCTTACAACTAGCAATACTATTATGTGGTGAAAAATGTTAAAACTTTGTGAACTATTCAGTTGGCAAAAGTGAAAAGAAAGATCTGCCCATATCAAATATGTGACCCACATTACTAAGCTATTGTTGCTTCCCAGGTCAGGAGTACAGAATGTACAACACCTATGACGTGCACTTCTACGCTTCCTTTGCACTTATAATGCTGTGGCCCAAACTTGCCTTGAGTGTGCAATATGATATTGGTGAGTGAAGTGAATTGTTATCTTAGTGTCTTATCAATTATCTAAGCATGTGTGATAAAGAGCAACAACGGGGAAAGGTTTTACAGCATTAATCTCTTCTCAGCTGGCAGTGTGGTTCAGCAGGATCCAACCGAGAGGCTCCATCTGATGAGTGGGCGGTATTCTCCTGTCAAGGCCAAAAATGTGGTGCCTCACGACATAGGAGACCCAGGTAAGAGAAAGACTCATTAACTGCATGTCTGAGGGGACTGAATAACTCAGTGTTTGAGGAGACTTGAAACTTTTTCAAATGTTTACCATCATAAATTGTCTCTCAGTCTCAGTACAACATGATTCTATCCCTAGATGATGAGCCATGGCAGAGGGTAAATGCCTACCTCATCCATGACACTGCAGACTGGAAGGACCTGAACCTGAAGTTTGTCCTGCAGGTCTACAGGGACTTTCATCTCACCCAGGACAATCAGTATCTGCGTGATATGTGGCCAGTCTGCCAGGTATAACTCACCGAGTTAGATCCCATCTGTAGTAGTAACACAAAACATACTGGAATATATGTTGCGTGCTCACCCAGCTGTCTTCTATTGTGGTTGGTCTGCTAGGCGGTGATGGAGTCAGAGATGAAGTTCGACCTGGATGGAGATGGCCTGATAGAGAACTCTGGATATGCTGACCAGACCTATGACGGTTGGACAGTGACTGGACCAAGGTGAGAGGATGATAATACCAGGCGGCAACCTCTGGTTCTGAAAAGTGAAGCTAATGTGGAAGTGCTTTAAACCTGCATTCTTTCTAATAGCCAGCAGGGGGCGACTCCTCTGTTTGCAAAAAGAAGTCAGATTGTATAGAAGTCAATAAGAAAATGAGCCTACTTCTCACTTGATTTATTACCTCAGTAAACATTGTAAACATGAGTTTATGGTCTCAATTGCTAGTTACAAGTCTTCTTCAATACAACATGATGTTCATTTAGTAAGTTATGGTCCCATTTAGAGTCAAATAGACCATAAAGCAGGGGATGCTTTAGGGCGTGGCTACCTTGTGATTGACAGGTTGCTACCACGGCATTGTCCGGTCTGGGAGTTGTCCGTGTTTTTGTCTTAGAGCTTTAACCCTTTCACAGTGTGTTTTTCAGTTCATGAAAGTTAATTGAAACATTTTGGTCACCTAAAAATGTCTTATTCAGCGTTCAGTTGAAGCTCCACCCTCTGTGTCATTTTTGGTGCCAAAAATCAAAGATGGCGACGGCTAAAATGCAGAACTCGAAGCTTCAGAACTGTTGTCCACAAATCAATGGGTGACGTCAGTTACTATGTCCTCTTCTTATATACGCTATCAATAGAGATTATGTTACAGAAAAATGCAGATAGGTGATGAATATCCCTTATTCGATGTACACAGGATTGCCTCCCTTGGGTTATCTTATACCCCAGTCATTTCAGATGTTGTGGTATGATGATAAAGAATAATTAAGTGCAATTAAGTAATTTAACTTAGTGCTCAACGCTACTGCCCAGTCATTATTTGCAGTCAAAACCTACAGTACCATTCAAATATTAAAATTCTGTTAACAAATTACGAACCTTGAAGAAATAAATAGCTTAGCTGCCAAAAAAATGTAACCACTCTATTTTGATTTAATCTAATCCTTAACATGTATTTTAATTAATTGAGCAGTCCTCAAAGAAAAACTACTGTATGATAATTTGAAGAACTGCATTTACAACTTCAAGCCTGAATTGGATGGCATGGGGAAGGGAGAGAGGGAAGGAAATGGCAATGGAAAAAGCATGACTCATGACAAAGTGAAGGAAACATTGAGTTGTGTTTAATAGCTGCAGCTGCAGTGCGTCTCTAACTGTGACCAGGGTTGAGTTCAGAGGCTTTAGCAAGGATGAAAGACTTAGGCATCCAAAACTGACACTTCCTGTTTACAATTTCATCTTGCAAAACGGTAGACACAGCGGGCTCACAGTACATAAAGTTTCAAAACTGGGAAATTATCATAGGCCATGCAAGGGGATTCATACACTGGCAAGATCATTTGAAGAATAATATTGTTTAATTAGTATATTTCGTGTAATTCAATTATATTTTTAAATTGAAATCAACTAGATCACACTATTAAGTTTTTTTCCCAAAGAAATATCTCAACTGAGGTTTTTATAAAAACAACTGGATTATTACAGCTAAATATGAGTTCAGTTTTACAGATATTGGTACTTATAGTTTAAGCTTGTAATGCATTTCCCATGAAGTCAAACTCTTAAGTGTTTTACATGATTACAGCAAGGTTACATTTGACTCTTGTATTTTGTATTTTACAGTGCATACTGTGGTGGGCTGTGGTTAGCATCCCTGTGTGTGATGTGTAAAATGGCCAGACTGGTGGACAACGAGGAGACATACCAACGTTACAGAGACATCTTAGACCGGGGCAGTGCTGCTTTTGACAAACTGCTGTGGAATGGTAAGTTATATCTATCTATATATAATATTTATATGGAAAGGGTTCACTCTGAGCATTTAGTGCAGGTATAAAAACATCTCTTGAAAAGCTAAATTAATAGTGAGAGGCATGTCAAACTCATTTGCTCATTCCTACATCCAGTCACACATCAGTGACTTAAAACAAAAAGAAAAAAATGCAGCCACTGTTTTCCGTTAATCTGTTAAAATTCCGTTATTTCTACAGCGAAATCCCTTTCCTTTTTTTCTATTTTCCTTTTCATGTTTAGGCAAGTACTACAACTATGACAGCAGTGGGAGAGACCTTTCTAATAGTGTCATGGCTGACCAGTGTGCTGGCCACTGGTTCCTGAGAGCGTCCGGGCTGGGAGAGGAAGACTACCAGGCAAGTTAAAACACAAGTGCCACCGTTAAACTGTAAGCAAGCTCTTATGTCCAAGGAGGCAATGAGCAGGGTAAGGGGCAGTGCAAAAATAGATGTAATTTGGCTGAGGGTGGAATATGAGGGGTAATGCACATTAACCTGAGGCAGGAGAATGTGAGAAGCCCGGAGAGTTGCAGGAGAGGAGACTTATCTTGACTTGTGTAGGTCCAACAAAGACGAGGAAGTCCACAGTCCCATCCGAGCAGGTCACAGAGATAGTTGAACAAGATCAGCACACTTACAGCAGCACATTGTTGCCCAGGAAAGTCCATCCAGTTATTGGAACAACTAACTGCCACTCTTACTTTTATAAACGTCACTGTTTGTCTTTTTTTAGTTATCTCCTCCTTTAGCCACTCTCACTCGTCTTTCTGTCCTCCTCCATGCTGTCTGTTAGTCCCCCCCCCCCTCACAGGTGTGTCTCATTTATCTCCTCACCTTCATTTCCTGTCAAGGTTGAAAAGGGCTATTCTCTACTTTTTCTTTTCCCCGTTTCTTCTGTAATACATAGTAGCAAAATAGCTTTTTGAATAGTGCCAAGACTCAGATTAATTTGAATGTTGTAAATATATGTACAATTATGCACAGTACATTGTTTTTTGTTTAATGTCCATGCTCTAATATCCCTTCCTTCTCCTATGCCAAGCTGCAAATTACAGAAACATCAATTAAGTATTGTTTTCATCAAAGCTTTGTGGTCTCAGCATCAACTCCTCTCTCCCTCCAGGCTTTTCCAAAAGAAAAAATCCAGAGTGCACTAAAATCTGTCTTTGACTTGAATGTGATGAGCTTCGCTGGCGGGCAGATGGGGGCAGTTAACGGCATGCGTCCTGAGGGAGTGCCTGACCGTTCCAGTGTCCAGTCAGATGAGGTTTGGATTGGAGTAGTGTATGGACTGGCAGCCACTATGATCCATGAGGTAAGTGTGTGTGTATTTTATTATCTACTTTACATTCAAGGGGTAAAACAATAAGGTATGCATTGAAATTTTGTTGTCAGTGCAGCTAACACGCAAGTAATTTATCATTCAGAGGCCTGCATTCTACACAAGTTTTGTTGCAGTTTTCTGTGATTATGAGCCTTTTTCTGAAAATATTATTTCTTTTAAGTTTACACTTGTGATGTTTGTTTAGGTCCACTGTTGGAGGGGTCATGGGAGTTTGCCCATCCAGTCTAAATGTGTTTTGTAGACTTGGGAGAAGGCTTGCGACTGTATCCCCCAGGGAGTCCTGTGAGGTGTACTACAGGAATATGGGTAGTGGGGTCATTGTTACAAGCCATCCGGTCCTTGTATAACCATAGTGAGAGCTGTGTCCATATATTCGGCTCAAATACGTTTCCAGTGGGTGTTGGACTCCGCCAGGGTTGTCCCTTGTCACCGATCCTGTTCGGGATTTTCATGTACAGGATCCCAAGGTACAACAGGGGGGAGGAGAGTGTCTGATTTGGGGACCTCAGAATCGCGTCTCTGCTCTCTGCAGATGATGTGGTTCTGTTGGCTCCATCAGACCGTGATCTTCACCACGCACTGGGGCGCTTTTCAGCTGAGTGCAAAATGGTCAATAACTCAAAGTCTGAGGCCATGGTTCTCTACCGGAAAATGGTGGATTACGTCCGCCAGGTTGGGAGTGTTTTGAGTGAGGGAATTCAAGTATCTCAGGGTCTTGTTCATGATTGAGGGCGGGAGATGGACAGGTCAGCAGTTATGCGGACGTTGTACCGGAGCGTTGAAGAGGGAGCTGAGTCAGAAGGCAAAGCTCTCGATTTACCGGTCCATCTATGTTCCGACCCTTACCTATTGTCATGAGCTTTGGGTAGTGACCAAAAGAATGCCTTAGAGGTAGGGTCATCTGATCAGGATGCCTCTTGGACACCTGTCTTTAGAGGTTTTCCTGGCATGTCCAACTGGTAAGGGGTCCTGGGGTAGACCCAGAACATGCTGGAGAGATTATGTATCTCGTCTTGCATGGGAACGCCTCGGGGTTCCCCAGGAAGAGCTGGAAAATGTTGCTGAGGACAGGGACATCTGCAATACCCTGCTAAGCCTGCTGCCCCCGCAACCTGGCACCGGATGAGCAGAAGTTAATGGATGATGGATGGATTGATGTTTGTTTTAAAGACACTGCCCTAAAATTAGCTTGATGATAGCTGATGATGTCTATATGGCTGGTTGTTGACTGTGTGACAAGAAGTGAAATACTGCCTCATGTCTCTGCCGCTGTCTTTTTCTCTCAGGGTATGCAGGAGGAAGGTATGCGCACAGCGGAGGGTTGCTACCGAACTGTGTGGGAGAGGCTGGGCATGGCCTTCCAGACTCCTGAAGCCTACTGTGAGAAGAGCATCTACCGCTCTCTGGCGTACATGAGGCCTCTGAGTGTATGGGCCATGCAGCTAGCCCTGAACACTTCACAGAAGGATCAGACCACATCAGCTCAAACTGGAGCCACAGATGGGGAGCAGGGACAGGATTTGAGAGAAAATCAGAGCTAGGACCTGAGCCTGGTGATTAGAGAGGTGTCTCTGAAAATGACCTCCAAACTCCTGCAGCCACCACCCTCATCTGCACTCCCACCCTGCAGGGCTTTGTTTGATCGGTTACAGATCTTGAATTTAATTCTCTACAGTTTGTTTTTTGCTTCAAATGTTTGAGGCTCAAGGTCAGAACTGGGATGGTTTATGCTTGACATAGTCAGTAGCTACTGTAGATCATGATATTGTTAGGCGAGGAGTTTAACATTTTTCAAGAGACTGCAAATGGTTCCTGATTGTAAACAATTCTAAATTGTACGGTGTAGGATGGTAGCCAGGCAATGTCAAAATCATAGCCAGTGTGTATTGTTAATTAAAAGTTGACCTTGTGTTTCAGCAACATATTGTTTATTTGCACGCATGTACACACACATGCAAGCACTACATTTCACAATCATGTCAATAATAATGTTATCTTAATTGGAAGTTTATATGCTAAATAGTTGAAGACTGTTGTATGATATTAAACCAGCCGCGTAGTCATTATTGTCTTTAACAGTTGAGTACATCAAAGGGCCTATGAGTGAATCGAGACAGATTTGAAAGATTTCTCGGTCAGAAATATAGACGCTTGAAAAGTCAATCTGAAGATTTCCTCCACTTAAATTTGAATGCTGTACTAAATGATGTAATATGGGATGAGTAATGTGGGAAATTAAGTATGACTTTTTTTTATAGAACATTTGGTGCCTTGTTGCATGTTGGCCATATCTACAGTATATTAATGTAGTGGCACCATTTACCATGTTTTATAAAATCCAATACCCATGACAATCATGCTGAATAAATGACTGAATAAAATACAACAGCAGGTGTGTTGTTAATTAAATGTACTGTATATGAAAAAATGTAAAAACAGGAAATACAAATAATTAGCTGCATGAGGGGATGAATGTCAAACCTACTCAAAGACATTATGCGATGAAATTAAATGAATACTAATACTAATCTACAGGGACATCAGAGGTTATTGAGGTTAAAGTTACTCAATAAGATACAGACAGGTGAAAATTAAAGGGAAAAACTGAATAAATTAATGGAAAAATCTAACAAATAAGAGGACAACAGATCACTGAAGACCTCCTGCTCATCTGTTCTCACTTCCCCAATCAGTCATTCACTACACATACCAGACCAGCTTTGTCAGTTTGTCTTCATTGTTTCGTTGCTGTATGGAGTTTTGGTTTGCCTGTCATCTGCTAGCGGTACCTGCCTGCCAAAGATGGGATGGGAAAAGAAAAGAGAGAAAATGAGAAACAAAACATACAGGCCACGCCCCCTCAGCCACCTGAAGTATGAGTCTCTGTGGCGCAATTGGTTAGCGCGTTCGGCTGTTAACCGAAAGGTTGGTGGTTCAAGCCCACCCAGGGACGTTTTGTGTTTATATAGCCAATTGGTTAGCGCGTTCGGCTGTTAAATTTGCAAGTGCAATTCGGTGGGGCTGAAGATAGAGGCCACGCCCCCTCAGCAACCTGCCATATGAGTCTCTGTGGCGCAATTGGTTAGCGCGTTCGGCTGTTAACCGAAAGGTTGGTGGTTCAAGCCCACCCAGGGACGTTTTGTGTTTATATAACCACGTGACTTTACCTAGCGCGTTCGGCTGTTAAATTTGCAGGTGCAATTCGGTGGGGCTGAAGATACAGGCCACGCCCCCTCAGCAGCCTGAAATATGAGTCTCTGTGGCGCAATTGGTTAGCGCGTTCGGCTGTTAACCGAAAGGTTGGTGGTTCAAGCCCACCCAGGGACGTTTTGTGTTTATATAACCACGTGACTTTACCTAGCACGTTCGGCTGTTAAATTTGCAAGTGCAATTCGGTGGGGCTGAAGATACAGGCCACGCCCCCTCAGCAGCCTGAAATATGAGTCTCTGTGGCGCAATTGGTTGGCACAATTGGTTAGCGCGTTCGGCTGTTAAATTTGCAAGTACAATTCGGTGGGGCTGAAGAGGTAGGCCACGCCCCCCCAGCAGCGTACCATAACAGTCTCTGTGGCGCAATTGGTTAGCGCGTTCGGCTGTTAACCGAAAGGTTGGTGGTTCAAGCCCACCCAGGGACGTTTTGTGCTTATATAACCACGTGACTTTACGTAGCGCGTTCGGCTGTTAAATTTGCAAGTACAATTCGGTGGGGCTGAAGAGGTAGGCCACGCCCTCCCAGCAGCCACCCATAGCAGTCTCTGTGGCGCAATTGGTTAGCGCGTTCGGCTGTTAACCGAAAGGTTGGTGGTTCAAGCCCACCCAGGGACGTTTTGTGTTTATATAGCCAATTGGTTAGCGCGTTCGGCTGTTAAATTTGCAAGTACAATTCGGTGGGGCTGAAGAGGTAGGCCACGCCCTCCCAGCAGCCTACCATAGCAGTCTCTGTGGCGCAGTTGGTTAGCACGTTCGGCTGTTAACCGAAAGGTTGGTGGTCCAAGCCCACCCAGGGATGTTTTGTGCTTATATAACCACGTGACTTTAAGTAGCGTGTTTGGCTGTTAAATTTGCAAGTACAATGCGGTAGGGCTGAAGAGGTAGGCCACGCCCCCCCAGCAGCCTACCATAACAGTCTCTGTGGCGCAATTGGTTAGCGCGTTCGGCTGTTAACCGAAAGGTTGGTGGTTCAAGCCCACCCAGGGACGTTTTGTTTATATAGCCAATTGGTTAGCGCGTTCAGCTGTTAAATTTGCAAGTACAATTCGGTGGGGCTGAAGATACAGGCCACGCCCCCTCAGCAGCCTGAAATATGAGTCTCTGTGGCGCAATTGGTTGGCACAATTGGTTAGCGCGTTCGGCTGTTAAATTTGCAAGTACAATTCGGTGGGGCTGAAGAGGTAGGCCACGCCCCCCCAGCAGCGTACCATAACAGTCTC
>CAKAOI010046019.1:9890-32058 GCA_916701655.1 Sebastiscus albofasciatus | reverse complement strand
AGGAGAGGAGAGGAGAGGAGAGGAGAGGAGAGGAGAAGATTAGAGGAGATGGAGAGGAGAGGAGAGGAGAGGAGGAAGAAGGAGAGGAAGAAGAAGTATTGTGAGGGTGACAGTGGGGTGAGGGGGGTGATGCTGAACCTTTGAATGGGTCTGTTTTGAAGGGGTCTTCAGAGTGGAAGGGGTCGGTGTGAAGCTCCTGAGGCTGGCTGTTGAACACAGACGGCTTCACTTTGAATGGATCCTCCTGTGGTGAGGAGAAAGACAGGGAAACAAACAGACATTTTAGTCTGAGCAAACACACACACACACACACACACAAAACATGTGAGCAATGACAACATTGCATACACAAAGGGCCAGATGCCCTGAAGCTTCTGTGCCGGCTTTCAGGCACTCTGCCTCAAACACACGTGCTTTATCAAACGTACCAGAAGGATTTAGTGATTATTAACTCCTTATTGCATGTGCAAATTAATTGCACATTTTTTATCTGTTCAAAATGGACCTTAAGCATGAAAACAAGAGGAGTTGCACCAACTACACTGTGAACCACCCATCAGCTGTAATGGATGTCCAGGCTCTGAGATATACAGTATGTCTGTCAGATTTCTTACTCTGTTAGTGATGCTAACAAACTTTTTTTTTCACCTAAGTTTATAAAAACAATCTAGGGCTGTCAATCGGTTAAAATAGTTAATTGCGATTAATCGCAAATTAATCACACATTTTTTATCTGTTCAAAATGAACCTTAAAGGGAGATTTGTCAAGTATTTAATGCTCTTATCAACATGGGAGTGGACAAATATGCTGCTTTATGCAAATGTATGTATATATTTATTACTGGAAATCCAGAAACCCTCACAGGTACTGCATTCAGCATAAAACAATATGCTCCAATCATAACATGTCAAACTGCAGCCCAACAGGCAACAACAGCTGTCAGTGTGTCAGTGTGCTGACTTGACTATGACTTCCCCAAACTGCATGTGATTATCATAAAGTGGGCATGTCTGTAAAGGGGAGACTTGTGGGTACCCAGAGAACCCATTTTCACCATCATGAAAATGGCCATGCCAGTTGTTCCTCGCCAAAATTTAGCGCAAGTTCCGGAGCGTCATTTAACCTCCTTCTCGATAAGCTAGTGTGACATGGTTGTTACCGATGAGTTCCTTCGGTTTTTCTAGTTTCATATGTCGCCAGTATCTTCACTCTAGCTTTAAAATTGAGCCCGGTACAACCTCCGAAAGATTGCTCGCGTTAACGCATTCAAGAAATTAGTGGCGTTAAAACAAATTTGCGTTAACGCGTCATTATCACGTTAACTTTGACAGCCCTAATTATGACCTTCATAAAGGTTAGGTAGGATCTATTGCAGAAGTGTTGTATTAGACGGCATTAGTTTTAGAGAAGCGTACAGACCTAAGAACCTGCCAACTGGGTGATTCTTAGGAAGAAAAACTGAGCAGGAATTATCGATGAACACAATATGCATGATAACACAATATAAAATGAGCAATGGGAGCGTTTTTGGTTTGTTTGTCGATAACCCGTCTAATCGTCTGACTGCTCTTGTTTCTTGCACCACCTGACTTTACTGTAGCGACGTCCCTCTGTTCCCAGATAGGAGCAGTTCATTTGGAAAATACAAAGTTATCAGAACTGGTAGAAAAGATGGACACAACTAAAAGCTGACACAACAACTACCCTTTAACAATCTAACACTTAGACGTGCAAGAATCAACCTCAAGAGCACTTTCATAAGAACGTCTAGGGAGAGCAAAGGCGGTCTTAATTACACCACGACGGCACGCACACACGAACGCACTCACATGTTCACACATAAGGGTTTGAGTGTGTGAATACATTTAAATACATTTCTTCATGTGCCATCCTGACTCTGCTGGGCTCTACCTTGTTATGGTTCATTAGAAAATGTGCAGCGTGTTTCATAGGAAACCCTGAATCCGATCCCACTGTTGATCCGAGAGCTGTTAGCCAGGTGTGAGAGGGACTGAGCCAAGCTAATTATGTTATTATGAGTAAAGTGAATGGAAGCAGAGCTAAATGGTGGGATTAGATAAGTGCAGTCTCCAGGGAACACAATGGAGAGACAGGGAGAAAAATAATAAGCAAGGTTTTAGCAGGAGACAGTTTTAAATGACAGCTAAGAATTCAGCGTGCTTCAGTTTGCAGACTGCTGCTAATCTCTTGTCTAGATGATAATAGACCTGGGAGAAGAGGAGGAGGAGGAGGAGAGAGGAGGAGGAAACTATGAGTGGAATACTGGAACCCTCAAAAAGCCTGGAATTAAAAGCTTGTTTTTATCTGCAATTTGACATTATTAGCATTATAAGTAAACTAATACTGTCGGCTTAAATAAAGAGTTTGACAGACTACTTCTTGTATCTAAAACAATATTAAACTTCCAGTATTAGGGAGGTTAATGATTAAGGATCGATTAATGGGTTGTTTAGATATTGATCGTGTCTCTTTCTCTCTTTCTGCTACGCGGCGCTCATTCTCTGTAATTGTCTCGATTCTCAGTCCAACATTTATTTGTGTAAAAGATATGAAGATGTAATCCTTTCCCAAATTCACAACATGTTTTATCCAACCACATATTCTGCCTCAAGCCATATTTGTTGGCGTTTAATCTTTCAAAAACAACACGCACTGCGGTCAAAAAACGTTTTCTCCCCGACACACACCTGTATGCCTCTCAACAGGGCGGTCTAACAGCAATCTGACGGCACCAAGGACAACAGGAACAGTCAGAGCTGTGAGTCTGAGACATCCGTTAGGTTCTATTCTCTTGTTGCAGCTCTACATTTAGTTATGTTTGAGCGTCTTTCTTATAAAACTAGTTGGAGATGTATGGCAGAGATTATTTCTATGATCGCGCTCCGCATTTAATCTGATATTCAATTATATAATTATATTCAATGTGTTTATCTTTATACTGTATGTTTCATAGGCTATGCAATACTGTCAGAGATTATTCAATATGTTGTGGAAATAAGGCTTTGATTAAGGAAAAATATGCATTTGTTATTGTTTCGTATACGCACAATCTGTATGGGTCTTTTTTAATTACAATTAATCGATTGACTGATCGTTAGTGTTACCAATGATCGATTAAGGAAAGTGCATAGAATTTGCCTCCCTGTTCATCAAACTGCTTGTTGGAAGATCAGATAGCTTCGACACACCTTTCTGACGTCGGATTTGGGGGTGGGGGGCGACTATTTTTGTAACTTTCCGAAACCGACAATCCCACATTCACACGATGATTGGCGAGGTGACAGCTTGGGTTTTCATTCCTGATACAACTGTTTGTCACTTTTCACGTGTACAGCTGAGTGCAACACCAGTATGAACATGTTTGAAGAGAGACTGAACATATGCGTCGTTATTCCCACATTTAAACAGTATCACGTATCCCCTCATGTCAGGCCGTTCGGAAAAGTACAAATACTTTTGATTTTCAATGTGGTCGGACAACACGTTGTACGAATCCCTTCTTTTCTAGTATAACTCAACCCCTTAAGCTTTGGTTATACTTTCTGCAAGGAGGGTCGCACGGCCATGAGCTGACGTGGAATCGTGACAATTCAATTCAATGTATTTTTATATAGCGTCAAATCATAACAGAAGTTATCTCAAGATGCTTTTCATATAGAGCAGGTTTACACCGTACATTCTATACTTTTTAGAGACGCAATAGATCCCCCCAGCAGCGACAGTGGCAAGAAAATACTCCCCTTTAACAAAAAAGGAAGTGTTTGAATCTTTTAAACTCTGTGTGATTTTCTTCTAATAGACATCAAACAGACATTCTCAAAGCTCCTCAAAGTTCTCCATTTTCGCCGCCGAACCGCGTCCGCATAGTTAGAAATATTTGGATGTGCACGGACAGGTGAAAACCGTCTGCACGCAAACCCCGCGACGTGACGTCTCTGGGGGTGTGATGTCACTTTGGCTGTGAGGACAGTTGCGAGCCTCGCAGATTCATCAAGCATAAATCAAGCATTAGAGCCTTAGAGCCTAGAGCATTAGAGCCTTTCAGCCTCCTCTGAAGGATACACATGGTTTTGGCCACTCCTGCAGCAGTGTGGACAAAAACAAGTAACTGTGCTGATGCTGACCACTTCTGGTGGACTTTGTAGAAATGATGTCTTTTAAAAAAAAATAGAAAAAAAACGCCTTGTTGTATTCCTCCGCCAACTGGTCAAGTTGCAGTTTACATCCATGTCTGTCCAAAATGTTATCACTTCATCATTTTGTCCTATTAGACATTAGTGTGAAATTGTCATAATTAGCATATTAATTCTTGAGTTATGGCCAAAAACATGTTTTGTGAGGTCACAGTGACCTCTAATCAGTTTATCCTCGAGTCCAGGTTGACGTTTGTGCCAAATGCGTTCCTGAGATATAGCGTTCACAAGAATGGGATGCACAGACAACCCGAAAACATAATGCCTACGGCCACGGCTGGCGCGGCGACATAATCAGGCTAACAGAGAGAAAAGAGAGAAAGACATAAGAAAGACGGGAAGAAAAATATTCTTCAACATTTATTTGTCAGTTAGAGCTCTTTTGTCTCAAATTCAGATGTGTCATCAGCCACATTGGGAGGTAGAAGCAGAATTGTAATGGAGATCCTGACCTGTGCTGATCTCACCATGGCTGGGAATCCTCCGTTCTCTCTGTCACTGAAGCCCTCGCTCATATCGGCCAGGTTGGTCATACTGCCTCCGTGGGTTCCATTCAAGGTGCTGTTGTACTGCTCGATGCTTTTAGACACTTCCTGTTGGCTGTCCTGAATCTGGCACAACTTACTACGAGCCTGTAGGAAACAAACACACACACACAGTAATTTATGGACACGTCCTATGGATAGTACGATGCTGCATGGCCTCTTTGTGGATGTCTTTGATTTCAGTCACAAAACTGGCATGCCATCTGATAATAGCAGGTGTAGCTCTGTGTCCAACAGCAGTGTTTAAAGCATGAAAACAAGAGGAGTTGCACCAACTACACTGTGAACCACCCATCAGCTGTAATGGATGTCCAGGCTCTGAGATATACAGTATGTCTGTCAGATTTCTTACTCTGTTAGTGGTGCTAACAAACTTTTTTTTTCACTTAAGTTTATAAAAACAATCTAGGGCTGTCAATCGGTTAAAATAGTTAATCATGATTAATCGCAAGTGAATCACACATTTGTTATCTGTTCAAAATGAACCTTAAAGGGAGATTTGTCAAGTATTTAATCCTCTTATCAACATGGGAGTGGACAAATATGCTGCTTTATGCAAATGTATGTATATATTTATTATTGAAAATCCAGAAACCCTCACAGGTACTGCATTTAGCATAAAACAATATGCTCCAATCATAACCTGGCAAACTGCAGCCCAACAGACAACAACAGCTGTCAGTGTGTCAGTGTGCTGACTTGACTATGACTTGCCCCAAACTGCATGTGATTATCATAAAGCGGGCATGTCTGTAAAGGGGAGACTCGTGGGTACCCATAGAACCCATTTACATTCACTGATCTGGAGGTCAGAGGTCAAGGGACCCCTTTGAAAATGACCATGACAGTTTTTCCTCCAAAATGTGGCGTAAGTTAGGAGCATTATTTAGCCTCCTTCCCCACAAGCTAGTGGGACATGGTTGGTACTGATGGATTCATCAGGTTTTGTGGTTTCATATGATGCCAGTATCTTCTCTCTAATGTTAAAACTGGTAAAACCTAAAAATCAGCCCTAGAGGAAACTGTTTCTGGCAAGAAAAACAAGTTTTCAATTCTGTGAGCACCACTAACACATTTCCATGCAGCTCCATTTTATTGGGGAGGAGGCAGAAATCTCAGAGACAGATGTCTCACAATCTGGACAAATAAATCCATAACTATCTACATAGACAGATACTAAAGGAAAGTGAGAAAATAACCTCCAAGCAGTTTTTTCCTGCTTCAGTCAGTGGCTTCAAATACAAAACAAAGGCCATTCAAAACATACATAACTGATTCTGAACTGGTGAATACCATCATTTTTGCCTTAATATGATAGTTTGGAAGATGCTGAACTGCTGAACACCCCCGGGCAGCAGGCTGTGTGGGGTATTTTATGAATAATAAAAAGGTCTAGAGGGACTATGTCATTAAAATCAACAGGACTGTTCCGAGAAGCAACGAGACTGGATGTTATTACAGGTGAGCATGAGGAAATGATGAACTGCTGAGACTCCTGAACTCTCTGTGTGACCTTCTGACTGGAGGAGGGAGCAGTGGCAGAGTGCAGACTTCAGTCGTGTGGTTGTTACATTCAGGAGAATAGAACGCTATCAGGGCTCAACATAATGGATGTTATGGAGACTACATCATGCACCAATCACACGTCATGTGTGTCTGAAGTCAAGCAGGTGGTTAAGTTGTGTGTGTGTGTGAAAGATGAGTGGCTGGTAGGAAACAGATGACACACCACAGCAACTGAGGTTAAATGAAACACACAAACCAGTTCCTCTAGCAGTGCAGAGGGACCAAATACTGACTTAGTGATAAAGAAGTAGATTATACAGTGCAACGCTGCCCCCTGTTGACACTTTTCAGACACACACACACACACACACACACACACACACACACACACACACACACACACACACACACACACACACACACACACACACACACACACACACACAGGCTCTGTTTCTTACCTGGTTGATCTCGTCCTGCGTGGACTTCAGAGACTTAATAATGGTTTCCAGTTGGATCTTGCCAGCAGCCAGGCTCTGCTCCAGCTGGTTCTCCTCCTGCTGCAGCCGGCCCAGGTCGGCCTTTGCCCGGCTCAGCTCTTCCTCCTGGCTCTGCAAATCGGTCTCCTGTGAGTGGATCTGACTCTGGAGGGTCGAGATCTGGTGGCAGAAGACAATGAAATGGGACGATGGCCTCTTGAAATCCATCCTGCATCTGGTTGAAAGCTTATGAAACTGGTAGCTCAAATCAAGCAATCTGATTGGTTCATAGCCGTCATATAATACCTATTATGTCTAATACATTTGCACTTTCAGTATCACTCCACGTCTGAGAAAAAATGTTTGACTAATGTGTTGTCTTGGTTGCTTAGCGATAGTGGTGGAAGAAGTACTCTGATTTACTTAAGTAAAACTAGCAATACCACAGTGTAAAAATACTCTGTTATAAGTAAAAGTACAAAAGTATCAGCATCGAAATATACTTAAAGTACCAAAAGTAAAAGTACTAATTATGCAGAATGGCTCATTTCAGAATGATGTGTATTATATTCTAATTATTGATGCATTAATGTGTTCATCACTTTAATGGTACAGCTGGTGAAGGTGGAGCTAATTGTAATTACTTTATATACTACTGGGTAGCTTAATCCATAATAATGTATCATAATTTATTAGTTGATTTATATTTTGTATTGATAATCAAAATCTAAAAAAAAGAAACAAAAGCTGTGAAATAAATGTAGTGCAGTAAAATGTTCAATATTTGCCTCTGAGATGTAGCGGAGTAGAAGGATAAGGTAGCACAAAATGATAATACTCTATAATAATAATAATAATAATAGTAGTAGTACAAGTACCTCAAACTTGTACTTAAGTACAGTACTTAGTTACTTTCCACCACTGCTTAGCGACATGGTCACAGTGGGATCATTTCCACCAACACAGAACATGTTACAGATACAAAGTAACAAAAAGCAACCAAAACCTGCTACAAAACAGAAACATTGAAGGTTAACTAACTTCTATGGAGGAGTGGATTGAGCAGAAAAAAACTAAACATTAAACAAAGCCCTTTTTTGTTTTTCTCATTTGGTTTTGAAACGGAAAACTAAACAACGAACCATACACGGCCCTATCTAGAGCCGGTGTTTGGTTTATCTGTTGTGGGCTCCGTGAAGAAGACATGCTCCGTATGGAGATATGAAGGGCTCATTCTAAGGTAACCAAAACATCAGCTGATTATACACTACTGAAAACATACTTATTTATATGATATTCCATGTCTGCCAATAGATCCCCTAAATGCTACACACATAAATGACTTTTCATTACTTATGATTCTGTGGCCACTGAAGTGAAGCTATTGCATTGCATCTCGGGGGGGGAGGGGAGGATTTCTGCCTGGTTTACAGTTCTCCCACATCCCCCCAGCTCTTCCTCACCATCTGAGACTCTTCCTGGCACTTCATCCGGACTTCGTTCAGCATGTCCTCTAATTTGTGTTTCTGCTGGTCCATCTCCTCCAGCCGGTCCTGGGCGTCTTGTTTCTGAGCCTCCAGCTCTTGCAGACTGGCTGTCTCTCTGTCCAGGTCATTCTGCATCTCCTGATGGAGCATGAATCCAAACAAACTATGAGTTAGGTGTCCATCACATCAAAAAACAAGTGGTCAGATAAAGCCAAGTTGTTTAGTGCACTACATACTAGGGATGTCACGAGCACTGATACTTTATACTAAAATTCTAAAAACATGACAGTACTCTTTTTCTGCAGTACCGACGGTACCCTACGATGCCTGTAATCAGGGTCCCAAGTGCCAAATGCGGGTAGATTTTCTGTTTCTTCTGTCCTCTGCTCTCTGTGTCGGAGTTTGACACACACACGTACGCACGCACGCACGCACATTAATTTGTTTGAGAAGAGGACTCACCATTGGGGGAAAAACTGAACTGAACTAAATTTATATCTTTTGTTTTTTATTGCTAAATCTCTGAAAAGTGGTGCTTTTTTTATTGTCATCGAAATAAATAAATATTTAATGGTCTGTCACCATGTCAGTGAATTTAAATTACTGCTTGCAATCTGAGGATATATATATAGAGAGAGTGTGTGCGTGTACAGCCTCTGCTGTTTTCTTACAGTCATTGAGCTATACCTGAGGAATAAAGTCTCATCATTTTCTTTTTTTTTTTACCGTGGTATCGTATTGGGTATCGAGAATCGTGGAAACTCACTGGTATTGGTATCGACTACTAGATTTCTGGTATCGTGACATCCCTAGTACATACACACTGTACCCACTGGCCCCTGTATAGGAACATTGTTTGTATATGCAGGGCAAGGAGAAACCATTATTGTTTCAGTAACTCTTTGGAAGTAGAAACAGAGAGAAAGAAAGAAAGAAAGACAGGTGATTAACCAGTGTAATGATTTAATTGAAACCAGAGCTATGATTGGCCAGTGAACAAGTCACCCTCACCTGCACCTCTGCACTCTTGTGTCTGATGGCCTCCTCCGTCTCCCTGATATCCTGCTCCAGAGTGTACTTCTCCCTGACACATACACACAAAAAAACATATGCACACAAAGGCACACACAAACACATAATTATAACAGATAAAGAATCAGATAACTACCAGCCCTCCTGCTGCGTACACACGTCAACATGTCAGAGTAACAAGACATCGGACTGGGATTCTATCAAATCCACAATGTCACAGATAAAAAAATAAAGGAAAAGAGGAGCTGCTGTGTGTGTGTGCGTGTGTGCGTGTGTGTGTGCGTGCGTGCGTGCGTGCGTGCGTGCGTGCGTGCGAGTGAGTGAGTGAGTGTGTGTGACCTTATAAAGAAATGAGTGTGCCTTTCTAAATTATTTTAAATTTAGAATTAAGGGGTTTGAATCAGAGTGTAACTGCAAAGCTCTATAAAAAAATATAACGGGTATTTCATTTTGAAAAAAAAAAAAATTAAGATGAAAGAAATGTGCGTAGGTTGGTGTAAAAAAAATTGTGCAGTCAAAATCATGATAAAAGCATACAGTATATGTGTATATTTTAATTTTTATGCAATGAACGGCACCGACACTGTGAGTCCCACAAAGTAAAAGAATACTGATTTGAATCCACACATTTATCATTCTATTCACAGCATTTGATTCCATCTGAGGGCAATCCTGTTATGCTGTAGAGCAGCACGGTATTTCTTTTGGTATGACTCAGTGAGGTGAACTAACATCCCTCCATTCTGAGGTGGCAGTGGCAACTCTCCTCTGCACACACATTAAAGCTGAATTAAGTATTTTTGGGGTGTCAGACAGACTCCTTTAAAGCTGCATTGGTAACTTTCAAATATGATACAATGTTATTTTTATAAAACTGTCACTATACCCTGACAGTAGTGCATGAGACAGATAATTTGTGAAAAACATCATGTTCTGTGTCCTCCGGTGCCGAGCTGTCACAAACCTTCTCATTTTACAGCTTAAACAGTACACTAAAATATGATTCTGAAAACATGTGAGGAGAGAAATAGGCATTACAGTAACAGAATCTTGATTCATATTTGATCAGCGCTGCCTAGTTTGACCGTTTGATCGGAGTTCACGAGTTTTGCATGCAGTGATTGACAGCTGCCCGAAGACTGCAACTCCAGCTCGGCTCTGATTGGTTGTTTTCCTTAAGGCTCATTGAAATCTTGCAGATGCCATTAGGAGGACACAGAGGAAAATAATTTTTTCACATATTATTTGTCTCATGCACTACGGTCAGGATATAGCTACAGTTTTATACAACTAACGTTTTATCGTATTTGCTCAAAGTTACCGACTGCAGCTTTTAGGATATCATTTTTGAAGTTTGTCTTAAAACAATAGTCAGGTGCCCAAATAAATATTGAAACAGGTTTTGTTTGTTGTAATTACGCTGCTCCTTTTCATATTGGCAAAGTTAATGAGGCTCCAGTAGTTTGTGGGAGACAAATCAAGTGGATATCTTCCAAAGGTACAGTCTTTATACTACAAATATGCTTTCCTTGTTGAGCTGCAGGGTAGGGATAGTTAACACAAAGGGCAGTGTACACATGCGCGCATAGCGCAGCACAACTGTCACTGATAGTGACAGACCAACACAGTAGTCATTTTCATGCCCAGCACCAACATTGTGTAAATAGCATGCGTGCATAGCGTGTTGGTCTTAAAATGAGGTGTGATCGGGCGTTAAATAGGTTATCGGTGCGTCTGCTCATATGCAGCCAAATGGAGTTGTTGATGGGACAGAGGATTGGGAGACGGCGGAGGCAGAGGGTCCGCCGGCCAAGCACCACATTCATCTGCTCGGACACTTTCACTTCGCGCACGAGCAGATCCGTTTCCTCAGCACAAACCGACTCGTTTCTCCAATTTGCTGAATCCGCCTTTTAAATAGTAATGTGCCTGGTGCAGGTGTACCTGGCATTTAAAGGGAACGGGAGATAACACTCTGATTGATCTAATTCCTGTTACACCAAAAACACACCACTGATTAATTAAGAGACTAAATACAACCCCTTTGCCACTCGTGCCTTAATTTGCGCCCAGATTATGAGTAGTTTAACTAGCAATGTGGAGTTGGAGACGCCCTAAATGCACTTGTGCCATGCACTTTAGATCGTGCGCTATACAGTAGAACGTTTAAATATGGCCCAAGCGGGGAATTTTGTACCGAAAAGACTAACTTTGTTAGATTTGGGTACTAATCTCTTCAGTGTCAGTATGAAAAGCAGGAATGATTACAGCAATCAAATTTAGTTTGGGCACCCAATTGCACATGGCATATATGTGAAGCATACTTATAACCGCTATGAAGTAGTCGGCAGAACCGCTGCTCATTCTGTGTGTGTCACAGTAGATCAGACAGAATGCCAGCCCATAGATGTACAGTAGCTGCTGTGTTTACCTGAGAGTATTCCACTGGGTAAAGGCAAGAGTGCTGACGCAGCATGGAGAGTAAGTGGTGAACAAACAAAAAATTTGATAAAATACACACATCAAAAGAAGCGTGGCTGGCTGGATGGATGGATGGATGGATGGGTGGATGGATGGATGGATGATAGATGGAGGAAGAAAGCAGTAGGATGAGACAAAGCCAAGATGAGTAGTGAAGCTCATCCATGTTTACAGTGCATGTTTCCTTTTCAAGTGTGCATTTTATCACAGGATATTTACAGAGCTCAGGGTATTGCAGGGTTGGCTGTGGGCTGCAGCTGTGTCCACCATCTTTGCACGTTTGCAACACCCTTTTGGAAGGGAAATTCCATTTAAAGGAACAGTGTGTAGGATCTGGCGGTATCTAGTGGTTAGGTTGCGGATTACAACTTCTCCCGTGTGCCAAGCGTGTTAGAGAGCTACAGTGGCCGACGCGAAACCGCGAATGGCCCTCTCTAGAGCAAATTGTTGTAAGAGTAGAGTGGTTAGAGTGTGTGTGTGTGTGTGTGTGTGTGTGTGTGTGTTGTGGGAAGTGAGTGGTGAAGCAAGAGAGAGAGAGAAGCGGCGACGGGGCGAGTAACGTTTTAGACTGGCCGAAGCAGGAAAAGTTAAGTGTTTGGTTTGTTCGTTCTGGGCTACTGTAGAAACATGACGGTGCAACGTGGTTGACTCCGTGAAGAGGACCCGCTCCCTATGTAGATATACAACAATTCTTAGTTTCAGATGATTATACACTAAAGAAAACATACTTTTTAATATCATATTCCATTTCTGCTAATAGATCCCCCTAATTGTTACATACTGTTCCTTTAAATGCATACACTAATTATTGTTATTCCCAAAGACTGGGTCAGGCTCCACAGGTGGATTGCAGGAGATTTTATTAGGGTCGCCAGATGTATTTATAGTCTTTTATATAACATGTATATCTGCAGTACACCTTTGAGCCACATGAGGGAGCCTGAATGCTCGTATTATTCTGATAATTGTAGCCTACTTATAACACTGAATCTAATATGAAAGGCTAGCGCACATTCTGTTTGTTTGATAGACGAGAGGAAAAAAACAAGAGCCTGTAAATTCGACCTAAATTGATTTGGTCTCATTTATAAAGTTTTCAACATGTGTATATGTTTTCAATAACATATGCATCAATTTATCAAACGTATATCTCTTTGAAATGGCTGGTTTACGGATTCAAGATAATATAAGGTGATTAGGAAATGGCAGTAAATATGGTTAGAAACGTTCATTTACACACAAATTCACTCTTCTCACGATTTATAGATAAGGCCAATTGTGAATAAGGTGACGATGGTTTATCATTATTAAAATGTGGGTTCCCAGAAAAAAGGTCAGTGAAACACAGTCCTATATGATATCCACAGCATTAATATAGCAGCAAACAACTATTTGCTATGTAAAGATATAGAGGAGTAATGTCCACCTGTGTGTTGTAATCTGAGCTTCTCTGTGCTTTGTTTATGTAGCCAGGCCAGTCGCGCATGCAAGTTGGTACATGTGAGTCCTGTGAACGTGCCCCACTGACACACCGCTCTGCACTTTTCTCATACGGCGGTTACCGCTGATAATGCCGTCCCAACCTACGGCATTGTTGCAGAAGCGTAAAGCTGCTTTCACATTCAAATTTGCTCTTCACTCACCGTGAGGTCGGCCGCAGAGCGTTGCAGAGAAAGAGCGTTGCAGAGAAAGAGCGTAGTGCAAGTAAAAAAGTATGTTATCAAAAAGTGTGCAAGGAATGCTCATTCACTTTTTCTAGGCAACAGCAACAATTGCCGCCGTTATCTCGTTGGTTGCTCTTTGAAAGAGCAGCGGCAACCAAGGTCAAAGTTGAAATAATTTGAACTTTGAGCGCAACGCTCAGTGGCAATTTCGAGCGGTGCGCCACGCCAAGGGTAGCGCTGGCTCTGCCCAGTGGAAAACAATGGCACAGTCAGCGCAGAGTGATTTTACCACTGATCATGTGTAGATGGCTTAATGCCCACCCTCAGATTAACACTGTTAGCTCTGTTAGCACTGTTAGTTGCAGTTGTTTTCACTGTTTGCACCGTTAGCTGTGAGCTGCCGGCTCAGCCGTCGCCATGTTGAGAGCTGTGGAGAGGCAATAGATATGCTCTGAATTTGGTATTTAGCACCTTTAAGTATTACACTTTTATTTGACCATATTTTAGGTTTTATTGTACTTTTGAAAAGACATGGCAAAGAAGATTCAGGGTGCAATAAACCAGGATCACACTAGTCGTCTGTGTCTTATATCTTATTATGACTATAGAAAGTGATAAAAGCCTGGATGCGGGTGATGACAATGGATTGGAGAGGATGCTAATGTCAGAGGTCAACTGAGAAAGTGTGTTGGCTGCTTACAGGTGACAGGTTTGGCAAAACTGAAAGAGCTGTGACACAGACCATCATAGCGAATAGTAACTAACATTGAAACTAACATCAAACATCAAAGCTGCATCTTGTAAATGTCGAGGCAATTACTACTTATGAAAAACATTTTCAAATGGCTACACTGCTGCTATTGTTGTTGCTGCTGCTTCATGTTTTGACTGCATAAGATGTGCTACAAAATAAAAGTTATACATCAGACCGGCACATATGGGTACAAAAAGATAAGGCCCTTTTGGGGGATAGAAAACAGAAGATCCCGGAGACTTCAATGCAATTTGATGTATGTTTGTAATTTTGACAAGTTCGTATGCATTCATCTCCTGTTAACCAAACGTTTGTTTTATGTACATTTTTTTCATGTCTAACAATTATTTTGCAATCTGGTCTGAACCTGAACGTTCACGATATATTAATAAATTAAGGCTAACTGTTTGATCTATAGGCTGAGATTTAGTTGGAGACGACAGTCTGATGCTGCTGTAACGTTAATGTCTGACTGTATTACTGCAGCAGCCTCACACTCAAGCTAACGTTAGCTAGCCATGCTAGTCACCGTCACCAGCATCATTTAGCCATTTAGCACACTGACAGTGAATATTCACGTATCGTATGAGCCTCAAATCTCAGTGTGAAAGCCTCGTTAACCCGCTACACAACAGCTTTTCATCATTTCCTCTCCTACGACGGCGACTTTCTTTCCCCCTAAAGGGAGCGCAGCCTCGGAGATGATGCCATGCTGGTCTGGTCTAAAGCTTGGAGCCATAAAGCCATGTGGTCTGGTCTATAGCTTGGAGCCATAAAGCCATGCTGGTCGGGTCTATAGCTTGGAGCCATAAAGCCATGCTGGTCTGGGTCTATAGCTTGGAGCCATAAAGCCATGCTGGTCTGGTCTATAGCTTGGAGCCATAAAGCCATGCTGGTTGGATCTATAACTTGGAGCCATTAAGCCATGCTGGTCTGGTCTATAGCTTGGAGCCATGAAGCTCCTCTATTATATCTTTTTTAGGACATGGCAGCATTTTTGGATTTATTGTTGGTGCAACCAACTACACAGCAACTCTTCAACATAGCATTATTACTATTAGCGGTTTATTTTAAAGTAAAAATGTTTCAACTTCTTCTGTTACCGTCTACGAGGGACACGGGGTTGGTTTCCCCCAAAAGATGGCGTGGTCATGAGAGCCTACTCTGGATGACGTATTGCTGGTCTGATGTGTACATACATACATACATACATAAGCCCCCATTTTTTTGAAAAACTCCTTGCTCTAGTTAATCGTGATGAACAATAGACAATCATGTGATTAATCGTGGATAAATATTTGAATGGATTGACAGCCCTACTTTCTATTCAAAGTAGAGTTACACAAAGTGTCTTTCTCTTTTGTGTCAACATTTTTGAGGATGTTATTCATCTTGTTTGAATAAAACTTAGCTAAAATGAATCTGTGGTCCCATGATTAACAGTGAGAGCACCCACATCTTGACCATTGGATCGAAGCATAGAAATGCGGATTAAAGATTACAGTGTGACATATAAGATTAATAATAATGAACAGTTTTTTTGCCCAGCTTCACCAGATCACAACCCAAATAACAACTTAGTTCTCTCCCTCATCACCATCAAAACAGATGCAAGAATATCTTCCTGCATCTGCTCTCCTGGATGCTCATGGTGGAACAACACCTTACTAACACACGCTGTATGTTGAACCTTTCTCTCTGTGTTTGTGAAACCATGGGGAACTAGTTTCCATATTTTCCATCACTACCCCTGAACGAGCCTGCTAACATTATTAGCCCTTGTTTGTATTAATTGGAAATAATGTCAGTAATTATGGGCAATCTTAACATGCAACATTGCATACTTGCTGTGCAATAAATGGCATACTGTCAAGCCAAACTGTTGGAGTTGGAAGTGTTTAACAGATTCAAATTGAACTAGATGAAAGTTTAATGATTCACATGAGGAAATGGAGCCGTTGGAGTCATTGGAGCAGAAAGTAATCTGATATAAAGAGGGAACGAAGGACACAATGCACATTTTTTGGTTTCGGACTGTACTTGATGGTGTATAAGCTAATATTTGATCAACATGCAGCAATTGCGGCACCTTATTAATTTGCTGTAAGTATAACCATGTGTTCCCCGAATCGTAAAACTAGAAGGGCACTCAGGGAGCAGTTTCCATCAGTGAAAAATTCTGATAAATGGTAAACAGACTGCATTTATATAGCACGTTTCTAGTTTGCCGACCACTCAAAGCGCTTTACAGCACAAGCTAACATTCAACCATTCACAAACGTGAGAGAGAGGCATCCGCATTCTGGCAGAGGCTGCCATGCAAAGTGCCAACCTGCTCATCCAACCCATTCTCACCCCCAACTCGTAAAATCCGTGTAAAGCAATAATAAATATGCATTCTGGGTTTGTCACACCACAGAAAAATGTATTACTAAACACCCAGCCAAATTTGAATGATAAAAAATCACCAAGTATATAAAATTAGCTTTCAAAATCATGGAAAAATAAGCAGTATTCTCTGCTCTGAAGCGCTGGGGGTGTCTGCTGAAGGTGCTGAAACCACGCCCACAAGCGTTGAAACCCTCCATCGTGGATGCTATCCTCTTCCTCCATGACAACTACTAATAAACCACGATCGTTCGGTCGGGTTCGGACAAAAAAAAAAAACAAAACCCCTGTCGGGTTCGGTTACTACGATCTCAGACTCGGTTTGGGTCCGGACAAAATATGCGGCCCGATTTGCGCTCTAATAGCCGCGGGGGACAGGCTATTATACATGAAATACTGAAATTTGTCCTCCCCAATGTTTGTAATTGACCAGACAGGTCATCAGATCCTCCTAGAGCTGAAATCTAACTAAATCTAATTTATCTACCTCACAATTCAGTGTTAAACTGACTCCAGAGCACACTGAACACCTCCTGCTTCATGTCGATGTGCATTTCAACCAGCAACAGTGGCGGTGCGTGGCTCAGGAGCACGTGCCTAAGTTTTACCCTGCACAGATCTACTACACAAATTGATGACTTGCCTGTTTGGATGTAGCGTGCTGATTGGTCAGTGAACATGACATGATCACAAATATGTAAAAGCCTGTCAATCACTCACTGTCTCTCACATTCCCTAGAGCACTTTCAGACAAAACTAGTAAGTAGTAAGTACATTTAAACTGGTAAGAAGGGTTTGTAAATTATTAGAACAAATTAACAAAGGTTGCCATTACAAAAGAACTCAAAAATATTTGTTTTTGGAGTGAACACATTTTTTGGATCACAAAAAATTGCAATTAGTGGACAAGGTTTAAGAAAGATATGAAGAATGTTAGGCAAAGTTTCTAAAGCTGTGGTCAAGATGAAAACATCTGACTGGGGTTTCAATATATGTGAGTGAGTAGGTTTTGGACTATTTAAGTGTTGTAACATGTATTGTATTTGTTGATTTTTTTTTATGTCTTTTAAAATCGTGAGGATCTTTAACTTGCTACAATAAATAGCACGTAAACGTACGTGAGCAACCAAACAGCCTTCAGTGAACAGTAAGCGAGTAGCGCTTTCCCATCAAACATCAAACCGAGGAACAAATTCATAAAACACACCTCACTGACTTTGGTAAACTTCGAGGGCGTACCGGCGAGTTACGAAAGGTACTCGATTGTGTGACCTGAAAATAGGTCATGTGTGATGCGTCATCTAGCAAAGTATTTGCGCCTGAGGAAGAATCCTGTGTTGGAAGAACACAGTGATCCAGTTAAGATGCCACGTCAATTATTTTGTCCCAGGTGATAAAAATACAGTACATACAGGTAGAGGCGCTGCAAACAACTACAAAGACAGAAATGTGAGAGAGCTGCCAATGACCTATCAGCCGGTGACAGGGCGAATTACCCGCGTATTTATTACAAGAGTTAAAATGCTAGAAACCACAAACACCACTTGTGGTATGTGTGTGTGTGTGTGTGTGTGTGTGTGTGAGACAGAAAGAGAGCAAGCAGGAGAGACAGCTGCACACCTTGTGAATGATATAATTGTCATGCTCCCTCGGGCTGACGTCCCACTCTCACCTATCTACACAAACAACTGGTATACCATGTAATGATCTCATGTAATTATGTTTATTAACCATACCAATTACCCTTCATATCACTACATTTTGCTGCAACACTGTGATTGCTCTCAGAAGAGCTGGCTGGCTGGCAAGGTTTCCAAATTTAACATCCCCCCCATTTCTTTAGATCGGGAGTTCCGTATTCATAATGCATTTCAAAGATCAAGAAGATCACGGTGTTGATGATTCTTTGTTACACATAGAGGGCCTCGAACATATTAAACTCCTCGTCGGGGGGCGGGGGGGGGGACAGGTTACAGAAACTTTTGGTGAGACCTTTTGGTTCCATCGACCGGATGCCTTAAAGTAGCGTGGTCTGTATAAGTATAACTGCACTATACTGTACCCTGACTGCAATATCAATACTACTCAGGTGTAATTCATACTGTGCAATACTGTCAGGTGGAATTTCATTCTCACTGTGCAATATCATTTTATCACTTGTGCAATTTTGTTAACAGTTTGCTTAATGTTTAAACTGTATACTGTTCCTATTTTTATATTTCATTGTTTCCTTGTTCCTTGTTCACAATTTGTTTCTCTTTTGTTTTTGTTTTTTTACTGTGTTAGCTGATGCTTCTTCACTATCCCCTTTGCTGATGTACACTGCAAATTTCCCCACTGTGGGACTAATAAAGGAATATCTTATCTTATCCTATTTTTTATTTTTTTATTATTATCTTTATTGACAAATTTTAACGACAACGCATACATCAAACAAAAATCAAAACCCGCAACCAAACCCGAAAGTTCACGCACCTGCACTCACACACTCACACACACACCCACACACTTTTGCACCCGGGGAGGAGTAATACAAATACCTAAGAGAGAATTATCTAAACCGCATGTCAAGGACAAAACATACATATTGTTACATACAATATCATCCATGTGATAGTTAAATGCAAGCTGTCCATAGTGGGA
The DNA here is from genome assembly GCA_916701655.1 of Sebastiscus albofasciatus. Classification (NCBI taxonomy): domain Eukaryota; kingdom Metazoa; phylum Chordata; class Actinopteri; order Perciformes; family Sebastidae; genus Sebastiscus; species Sebastiscus albofasciatus. Next base: position 12,864 of record CAKAOI010046019.1, on the reverse strand, counting down.
GTATTCAACAACAGAACAGAGAAAAGGAAAAACAAAACAATCAATATATGAATACAAATATTGTCAAACTGAGTCCAAATATTGCAGAAAGGGGCCCCAAGATTCTTCCCATTTATGTTGACATTTTAAATTATTGGCTCGCAATTTCTCTACAACTCCATTAAATTCTGTTTATGTCGTGCTACTAGCACTACTAGCTACTGGCCGATAGCCGGTTGTTTGGGAACAGAGACGTGAATACATCCATCACAGTACAGGCTTACAGCACACAGCCAATGGGTGGATTATAAGATAATAAAAGTGATGAATCACAGCCAATATATCCATCATTACAGCTGCGTACAGCTAGCAGGAAGCTGGCAGAACCGGATATCTCATATGAGCATGCAGGGCGGTGCAGTCCCGTGGGTCTGATGCAAGTTCACTATGGCAAGGAAAATAACTCTGGATTCAGCTGGTAGTTCATTTTACTACTTTTAGGATATAATGATTTAAATGAGGGATATTTAAGTGATTGTACAGGGAAGCTGATTTACCCCCCCAAATAATGATCCTCTGATTGACATCTTTTTATACATTCAAGGCCACAGACTCACTGGAGTTGTCAACGCAGCGCCATCTAGCGGTTAGTTTTGTCTCTTTGTCTCTATTCTCTTTGCTAAAACTCACTATCCTCGAGGCCTGACAAATATGTTGAGTACATTTACAAAGTCCGTTTTTTGAATATTTTGAAGACATTGTTTACACCCATCATCATATTTTCTTGCAAACAGGAAACAAGATTATTTATTACTCTATTCAGACTGACTCAGTGATGCATGTTGGTATTATTTGAATGGGTCAACGTGATTCAGTTTCAGTTTTACTGACCTCGAATTAAACTATTTGGAATAAGAGGATCCATCTCTATGTGTCCATGAGAAATCAGATGCCTTTTGCTGGTGCGTTACTGCATTTTTGACAGGTGACCAACCAACTGTTCATTAATGGAATAGCAATAACATTAGGAAAGGGGTCAGCAACCTTTACTATTAAAAGTTTCTCAGTTTTATTGTTTTGGACGATGTGACAAACACGTCTGATATACTTGCAGTCTAGAAGGGAGGTTAGCCCCGAAGTCAGGCAACGTGGTATAAAAAGCGACAAATTCCCCGTACGGAGGAGGCCGGGGTTGGCTGGTTGTGTCAAACAAGCACAGGACTTTCACCCAGGAGGCCGCTGTTCATGTCTCGTGTGAAACCAGAGGTCAACATGTTTAGTTATCTTAAGCTACGTACATAACCACATCACGTACTTTGTCACAAACATACTTGTGACCCTAACCCTAATCCTTTTAACCCAAACCCTGATTCTTTCCTAAACCTAACCAAGTAGTTCTGTTTCACATCTTTAACCACGTCTTTAAAACTGTGACCGTTTCACAACGTTAAATAGAACAGTCATGTCGTTTATGGAGTCATTGGCAAACAAACAATTTTGTTGTTTAGGTATGAGGACGTGTGGCCAAGATATGATTGAATATCAATTTTGATTTTGAGCCAGGTGTAGCTGTAGCGCGGTGCCAAGCCATAGAGGCTGCTAGGCTTTTTTATACCCACATCATACCGAAACTTAATTAAACATCAACCTGCTTGCTGTCTGTCACTGTCCTCTGGCAGTGTAGCGGCCGCTGTTGGGTTGCTAGCTTTCTTGCTCAGTTGCACTGTGGAAAGGACAATCTCATGTTTTCAAAGGGTTCACTGTGATCACTCAGATGTGTGTGTGTGTGTGTGTGTGTGTGTGTATGTGTGTTAAACCCCACCTGTGTTCCCAGGATAGTGTGTTTTGCTGGTAAACTGAAAACTGTCCAATCCTCTCTTTATTTAGTTTTCTTTCCCTCTCTCACTCCTGTTGATACTGGCTCAGGGGGGAGGACAGGGAAATGTGTACAATAATGGGGGGTGGGGGCAGATGTAGAGAAAAGGAGAGTGGGAAGAAAAGGGATAGGAAAGGAGAGTAGAGCTTGTACAGTACATGAGAGAAAGAAATAGAGATAGGAATGATGAGACAGAGTGTGTTGATTGGATTGATTCCTTCAGCCGTGGTTACGACAATAAGACAAGGGAGACCGTGCAGCGTCAGACAGACTTTCTGCTACAGTAAAGACAAACAGTGGAGTTATTCAAGGATCATTTATTGTCATTGTATAACACAGTTGGTTGTTTGCGAGTAAGGGGACTATGGAAGGTGAGATTGGCCGGAGAATCTGAGCAGCGGGGGGGCGGTATTGCATTTGCTTTACTGCACCGTTGTGACGAAAAGAGAGCTGAGCCGGAAGGCAAAGCTCTCGATCTACCGGTCAATCTTCGTTCCTACTCTCACCTATGGTCATGAGGGCTGGGTCATGACCCAAAGAACTAGATCGCGGGTACAAGCGGCCGAAATGGGTTTCCTCAGGAGGGTGGCTGGCGTCTCCAGAGCTGCTACTCCTTTGCGTTGAAAGGAGCCAGCTGAGGTGGTTCGGGCATCTAGTAAGGATGCCCCCCCTGAACCTGTTCCAGGCTTGACCAGATGGGAGGAGGCCACGGGGAAGACCCAGGACTATGTGGTGACCCAGTCTGAACAGGGCCGTAGACTCTAGGGGCCAGGGATCGAACCACCTACTAGTGGACGGCCGCTCTACCTCCCAAGCCACAGCTGCTCCATGTTCTGTTGAAATCTTTCACATGTGGGGTTTTCATGAATTTCAGAGAAAGTTGTGACCCGGCAGCCATGTTGAGATCAGGTTGAGATATCTCGAAGGAATGCCAAGCACCGGTCACATGACCGGAGCACAGCCAATAGGACCGCTCTCTCTCTGAAATGACCTGTGATTGGTCAAAGTCTCTCGTCACGGGCTAGATTTTTTAAAGCCTGAAAACAGAGCCATGAGGAGGAGCAGAAGTCTAGTTTTCTCTCAGAACACTTGAATTACAATATGCTGAAAGGTTATTAT
>CAKAOI010046018.1:7594-27228 GCA_916701655.1 Sebastiscus albofasciatus | reverse complement strand
TATGCCATATATATGCCAAATTGATGTCCCATTAAGTCTATTATATATTTAGTGCATCATTGTTTTGTTATTGTCAACAAACCCCATGAAAAGACCAAAAACCAACATTGAATTGATCCCACTAATAAGTGTTGTCTGTGTAATCAAAGCCTTGATATTATTCTGTGCTCATTGTTGCCCAAAAACTATTAAAAAACACACCAGTGTTCAAGTAATGTTTGCTAAAAACTACAGTGTCCAATGCTACAGTAAAGATGTACATCTGCAGTAGGAAGGAATTGGCTTACAGACAGGGCGAGGAAGTTGGAGAGTATTGAGATAGTGACTAAAGTGGGGTTTTTTTTATGGGATTTGTTGAAATTAAAATATAGAATATCATCAACCTCATTTTTTAAGAATTAGCCAGGGCTGTAGTCAAGACCAACTTAATCAAGTCCAAGTCAAGTCCAAGACCACGTCCAGTCGAGTCCAAGTCAAGACCAAGTCCAGAGCAAATCGAGTCCTGTTCAGGACCATAATCGGTTATAGTGTCTTTCTAATGCTAATATAGGCTAGTGATTAATGAGTTAGGATGGACAGAAATAATCTACCTATAAACAATATTGATCTATCTTCTAACATCAAACTAATCAATGCATAGAATTTAGGTTTGAGGACCAATATAGCTACATTCATAAACCTTGAATTTGAGCCGATATTTGCTATTGAACTTTTTATCCCGGGACCATCCCAAATATGCCCATAAGCAGAGAAAATTTCATTTTCATTCAATTTTCATTTTCAATTTATTTATTGAGATTATTATTATTAATACAAATAGCATGGAGTTTAAACTTAGTGTTAAAACTACAGTGTTTTCTCCTTTGTTCCTGGGATACAGGCTATATGTGTTGTACACAAGTAAGCTACATGTGGTGGAAAAGAGGATTGTTTTTTATCTGTTTATGATCATATGCATAGGTCCATTATTCCTTGTGAGGCAGACTCTATCACGCACGACAACATTGAGGAGAGAGAGAAAGAGAGAGAGAGCGAGAACAGTTAGTGATACAAAAACTTTGTTTGATTATGAAGCTCAATGCTACTGTACAATTCTCAGGTGTTTCAGTGAAGTAACTACACTGCAGACTGAAATCTCTACTAACAGTGACGAACAGAGTGACAGCTGACTCACATGAACTGGTCCAGCGTGGGTTGAATGCACACCAGCAGGTCCGTGGTATACAGTACGTCTGGTGTATGAAATAACTGTATCGTCACTGCGACTTCAAAAAGGTGGATTCGAAATGGAGACTGGACTTGAATACTACAGCCCTGGAATTAGCCATAGGGAAAACAAACAGGTTGAGGTAGTTTAGTGACTGGATTCTAACCGCTGCTATTGATATTATTTATAGTAGCTGTTCTGCTGGTATCATTTTCTAGCTGAATACCTATGATAGATTAACCATTTGTTGTTTTTTTCCATCCATCTTTTATTTCCTTTTGGACTGTCCATTCTTCCCAGGTGACAAAGACTACCCACTGGACACCTCTGGAGAGGCTGAGGTGGGCACGAGCTCCGACCCTCAGCTGGAGAATCCTCAGGATGATTCTGCACTGCACCGCTTTGTGATCGGAGATTTATACAGTGCAACTATAAAGATCACCATCACAGCCAAGTACAATCATCTGCTCCCCGTTGTAGAGCAAACCATTTCACATGACTCCAAAAGTCAGCTTTGACTTGCCCTACCTGCTGTACGTGTCTCATAACTCTTTTGAGCACATGCAACGAAGCGAGACAGGAATCCTGCTTATGATAATATCAGATTGGCCTTTTTCACAGCAGAAATTTTGACTTTTCACAGTAAGAAAAGCACAGATGTACTATAATGATACTATTAACACTAATGATGGCTCTGTTCTATTCATCATTGACTTCCCCTTGGAATTTTGTTCATCATTACACACCATTTTGTTCAATAAAAAGTTATTGAAGAAAGAGGGAACATAAAGCTCTCCACGCTAACAAGCTTGCTAACGATCAGTTAGCAATCTCATTAGCTCAGCTTGGTCCCTAACATTATAAATTCAGTCTCTGAACCCACCGGCTTCCAGTCTGACGGCGGATAAGCCTCTGGGGGGCAAGAGGCTATTTCTGGAGTTCTGGTGTAGCCAGCGGAGATCTGGACCAAGACTTCCTTTTCTGTGCACTGCTTATTGTTTACAGTCCGATTAGCAACTTGAGATGCCAGACTGTAGAATAAGTTGAGAGACAACGTGTACGATCGGATTGTTTCACCAGTAGCCAGTTCGCCAGCTAATTTTAAACCAATAAAAAGCAAAATCATCATCAGACGATAGCCGGTGGGTTCCCAGATTGCATTTCGGCCAATTCGTTCCACATCTTTTGCTCTCCACACTGACTGATTACCTGCATTTGATCAAAGCATGTTTAAATGTGATTGGTCGATATTACTCGGACTGAAATGGAAACCAGAACGCTTCCGATTGCCAAAATCTTGTCCCGTAGCCTTCAGATTCTTCATGTGAGTGCAGAATCTGTTACTGGCACTACATATGCTCTGAATTTCGAATTGAGCACATTTATGGTGCTCTTTTTTTTTTTCTTCTTCCATGTTGACTGTTTTATCAAATCCATTGCCATTAGACCTAGAGAGGTCTGTCCCTCCACCTTCTCCTTTACTTGTTTTTTTATATACAACTAATTTATAATTGACAAATAAGAAGTGATTGCTAATGGCCTTATTGTAAAAAGATTTTACTTGGATACTAATTTCTATATGCAGCACACATAAAGTGAGGAGGACACTTTAAGAGGATTATCAGACTTGTAGTGGTTCAGGCCAAATTTGTTTTAGTGTAAGCAGCTGACTTTTGTTTGATCAATGGAACTCATTCCTTAAGAAATATGCTGATTACAAAAATAAATCTGATTTTGTTATAATTGTTTATTATGTCAACGCTATTGCCAGGGGGGGCAAAATTACAAGGGATATTGCTGGCCCACTCGTGGTGAGATATTAAGAATCATGTTCTATGTGGAAATACATACTAAACAGTTTTCTTAAAGATGATCTATATGACATTCAGAGCATTAATATAGCATCAAACAACTATTTGCTATGTAAATATATAGAGAAGTAATGTCTACCTGAGCAGAGAATGAATTCACGCTCCTTCTGTGTGTGTTGTAACCAAGTGAAGCCAAGTGCCTTAAACTTGCATTCTTTCTAATAGCCAGCAGGGGGCAACTCCTCTGGTTGCAAAAAGAAATCTGATTTTATAGAAGTCTATAAGAAAATGAGCCTACTTCTCACTTGATTTGTTACCTCAGTAAACATTGTAAACATGAGTTTATGGTCTCAATCGCTAGTTTCAAGTCTTCTTCTAACTGGAACTCGAGGCTTCAAAACAGTGGTGCACAAACCAATGGTTGACATCATGGCGACACATCCACTCATAGCCGTGGGAACAGTGGGGGGTGCTGTGGGGATGAAGCAATATGCGTGAGTTGGGGTGGGGGTTACATCGTGAGATGTATTTTACAACCGGACTGAAAAATGTCGCCACCTTGAGAGCCGTGCGGAGGCAATAGATATGCTCCCAATCTCGCATTTAGCACAATTTAAAGAAATTCCTAGTCTGACCTTGTCTTTCTCATATTTTAGTTTGCTCCTCATTATAAAGAAAATTATAAAATAACCATTTTATTCACCAAAGTAACAGACCGACTACCAAATCAATTGGATTTAGAGTGTGTGTGTGTGTGTGTGTGTGTGTGTGTGTGTGTGTGTGCGCGCGCGTGCGTGTGTGTGCATGTGTGCATACAGTATGTCTGATGGAGGCGCTGCAGGGCTTCCACCCTTTCTCCTTTGGGTGTCTTCCCTGCTCACAGCGGTGTCTTTCATAGCATATTGATAAGTCGTAAGAAATATTCTCTGTCAAATGGATTGTACCCCGTGTCTGCCATTTATAAATGTATTTATTATTAAACGGATCAATGTATTCATTATTAATTTGATCTTTTTACTGATGCTGTCTCACACTGCTTTTAGGTGATTTGTGCTTATGATGCACATGTGCGCACACAGTGAGTGAGCTGAATAAAGCAGGCACAATAATGAGTCTAATGGGAGCTTCACAAATTTCCACATCTACTTTCACAATGCTGCTCTAAAAAGGCAATTTATATAAACTGTATAGATGCATTCACAATATTTTTTTGAAAAACAATCTAGGTGATATATAATGCACAGGAAACTTGTCATCCTGAAGTGATACAATCTTAAAATTTAAATAATGCTAAACGCAGTCCCTGTGAGGGTTTCTGGACAATGTTTGTCATTGTTTTGTGTTATTAATTGATTTCCAATAATACATATATACATACATTTGCATAAAGCAAGCATATTTGTCCACTCCCATGTTGATAAGAGTATTAAATACTTGACAAATCTCCCTTTAAGGTACATTTAGAACTGATAAAAAATGTGCTATTAATTTGCAATTAATCCCGATTAACTATGGACAATCATGCGATTAATCGCAATTCAATATTTTAATTTCTAAATATATTTATATATACAGTATATATAGTAAACATACCCACTTACATGTTGATAACAGTATTAAATACTTGAATCTCTTTTTAAGGTACATTTTGAACAGATAAAAAATGTGTAATTAATTTGCAATTAATCGCGATTCAATATTTGTATTATTTTTAAATATTTTAATTATCGATATATATATATATATATATATATATAAAACTAATTCATTAATTGTATTTATTTATTTTATATCATATTTAAAGAACACAATTAATAGCCATAAGACCTCATCTTTCTGGCACAGAAACACTAAGTGCTCTTTAGATGTGACAGACCGGTGGGCTGTTAGAGGGGAAGGGAGGGAAAGATCTATATATAGAGTGATTAAATGTATTGATTTTGGATTTGTCTGAGTCTCTACATCAAAAAGAATCGTTGCATCAAAATGTTGGTCACTCTGACCTGATGGGAACATTTACTTCTAAAATGATGAGGCACGCTAGAACAGGTCAGCACGACTGAATCTGATTTTCATCGTTTTTGACACATTTCATCTGTCAGCGTGGGTGGGTGGGGGGGAGGATGCTGAGGTTCTGCCCTCCTCAGTCCTCACACCACACCACATCTCCTTCTGCTTCACTATGCCGTGTGTGTGTAGGAAGGTGGTGGCAGAAAGGGGGCGAGTTGAAATAACACTGCTCAACCTTCTGTGCTGTTTTCGGCGGAGAGAGTCCGTTGAGGGTTTCCATGGTAACCCACAGCCTTGGAAACCCACCATCTTCGTCCAGATGAGGTGATGATGCAGCGGTCTGTCTCTGCCAAGTGTGTTAGCTCACCTCTCTGTGAACCAGTCTGCTTAGTTTGTTTGTTTCCAAGCCACGGATTGAAGCAAATAAATAGCTCTGTCATGCATATAAGTTCAAATAAAAACGCCTCCAGACGACTGCAGAGAAAGTCGATTTACTCACCTGCAAAGGGTCAATTTTTATACCTAATGAAGCACATTCTCTAAAACTCTGATGAGAAGCAGCTTGTGTAACAGTGGTTGCAACAAAATTGTTACAGCATGCCTGAAACTTTCTTATAGTTGCATCAAATGTAGACTTTTTCATGAACATTTGTCTTTCCCTTGAAACGTGAAGGACGAATTTTCAAGTGTTTCAGGAGGCTCCACTATTTGAGTCCCCTCCCTTTCTTCTACATGTTTAATTAATCGCCTTTGATATTTTTGGAACTCTGGATGACAATGTGAGTCTGAATTTGAAAGAGGTTCATGACTCACTGTTAGCAGAGCTTAGTGCCTCTGTGAGATGACAACAAGGACAAACAAGATGTCAGAAAGCCTTCTGTGAATCGGGTGTGAGCGTAGCACGCCACTGATTTTCATGCTTCAAAGTCCTGCCAAAAAAATGCTGTCCCCTCTGTGGCCTCGGTGCTTTTAGGAGTAGTGTTATCTTGCATTTCAGCCTTTTTTTTTTTTTTTTTTTTTTTTACAATGTTCTATTAATGTTCCTCTAAAGGTTTCTAACCTCGAGAGGCTGAGAGGAGACAGACTGGAATAAAACAGGAAAAGGCATTTAAGTAGTCTGCTGAATAAACATTTAATGTCCCAATTGCCATCTTAATCTGCAACTTGAGTATTTTACACTTGCCAGATTCTTTTTTTAATATAAGAAAAGTGTTATTTTGTTCCATTACTCCCACAAGGAGTCAGGCCTCTGCTTAGAAGAGGAGGGAAGCTTTAATTAAATTTGATCCTTTGAGATTATTACATACTTCCACAGCCGGGAAAACGAAGGCTGAGCGGTCTTTAAATATCAGGCCTCTATTTATGTATACAATTATCAGAGGAACCCCTCAGGAATGGGGGAGGAGATCATTAAAGTCAATTTAGAGCTTATTTGATGTGCAACTGTTGAACTGCGAGCAGTTACAACAGACTTTTTTATTAGAATTCACATTGAAGCAATAATTCTAATGTAAAATTGTGACGACTAGTAAGAATTATTGACGTTTCCAGCAATGATGAATAGATATGGATTTATCCTGAGGTCCCTCTATCTGCCTGAAAGCACCAAAACTAAGTAACAAATTATAGCTGTCATTTGTGAATCGATAACAGAGGAGATACTGTGGATTAACATCTCAGCAACTCATCTTTAATAGTTGTTAGTAGCACTTGACATCCTTTTGATGTACTGCCTATATCTTTCAATTTTACCTGAAAAGATTCTGATACAATATCTCCTCTATCTGTATCTGTCTGTATCAGCCCCTGCCTTGTAAACATTGATGCAGTCTGTGGGTTTTCCGTAAATTCCCTCACCACAATGTACCATAAACTATATAATTTACTATAAACTTGGAGAATGTAATATTGTTTAATGAATTGTGGATTAATCATCTCAATTTCAGTTTTGAAAAATCAAATGAAAGCCATTTTGTAATCTGTTCGACCCAGAGCGAGATTTGTTTCAAATAAATAACTAATACAGTTTGGAGGGAGAAGCAAAGTGTAACTTTGAGCATCCAAAATTATTGTGTTATTTTTTTAAAGGTACCAGTGTGTAGCATTATGGTGGATCTATTAGCAGAAATGGAATATAATATTCATAACCATGTTTTCATTAGTGTATAATTACCTGAAACTAAGAATCGTTGTGTTTTCATTAGCTTAGAACGAGCCCTTCATATCTACATCACACATGTTTCTACAGTAGCACAGAACGAACAAACCAAACACTGGCCCAAATGAGAACCTTTAGTGTTTTTACGTTACCTGAAGGTCACCGTAGTTCTCCGACACACTTCTGAAACTGAGGTAACGTGAGCCACAGAGTGCAAAACAGTGGTATGGCCTCTGAGAGAGGCGAACGGCGTTACCACGATTTTACACTCGGCGGCTCACATTACCGCAGTCTTGGAAAGGGAGGAGTGAGCGGAGGGGTACTCAGTTGGTTGCAATCTGCAACCACACCACTAGATGCTGCCAAATCCTACACACTGTACCTTTAAAGTAATACTTCCAAATTTTGGCAAATATCACTTGTGTTGGTGCTGGTTATACTGTATTTACCATACAGACATGGGATCATTGATCTTGTCATCTAACTCACAGAGAGAAACCGAATACGCGTATTTCCGAAAATGTCAAACTATTCCTTTAAAGAAAATCCCCTTCCAAACTCAGTTGGTTGCAATCTGCAACCACACCACCAGATGCCGCCAAATCCTACACACTACCTTTAAATATTTTAGATTTGTCTTGTACGTATGTATGTATGAGCTTTACTGTAATATGACAACATTATTAAATGAATTATAGATGAGAGGAAGGTAGGAATGAATCAATAATATATCTGCCCACTGAAATTTCATCTTTTTAGTTAAATCTTTCTAAAACCCTAATAAGGTTAGGGAAACATATGATCATCCATAAGAGCATTTCAATTTTCAATTCTTGTTTTTTTATTTAATAAAATCCTATCTAAATAGCAAATGCAGCCCGACTTGTGTAAACCAACATATCTCTGCTAAGGGTTTTTCTATCAGCCCAGTCTTTTGTCTTTGATAGCATCTGATTGAGATTTCTAACTTGGAACTATTTCTGAACTGACCTCAAACTAGCCCAGGACATCTGTCCCACCTCCCCTTAACTAACAGCCACTACTCATGTGGCTTTGACTCTGGGCCATTCAACCTCGGTTCACTTACGATTCTAGGAATACCTCCAAAGACTCTTACAACTAAATCCATTAGGGAGTTAAAGCACCTGTTCTAGTCTCCTTTCCATTTTAGATCAACACTATTTTAAACCCAAGGCGGTGACGTCTAATACACTAATCCTATGAGTGTGTGTGTAGGCCAACATCTGATGTATGTATCTCAGTGATTACAAACTGGGCTCATCTAAAACCATCAGCTTTAACTCAGAACATCCCAGAGCCCTACTGCACATAATAGAAACATTCAATTCATACATACAGAACAACTGCATTGGCATTGATGGTGAAACACCTGGCTGGGACTCTATATTTCATCAAACTAAGAGCATGTTTTCCAGTGTTTCAAAATTTTATTATAATAAATATACTTATGTATGTACATTATCTGACACAGCAGTCTGTATGTACAAACCCTCTATTCACACGTTGCAATGTAGCCTATATACATTCAACACTGTTTGCAAGAAAAAACCCTGAAAAAGAACATGAACAGCCAGGCTTACAGTGAATGGGTGCATTATTAAAAGACTGTGGACGTGTCTTTCAGGTCCTCAAGGCTCTCTCTCTCTCATGAAGCACATTGTGAGTGTAAGTAAGATGCAATACAGGTTTTTATGGTGTATTAAAAACTGTGCGATAACAGGAGTGTGGTACAGTGCACATTTGATCACATCCAACTGGAACACTGGCTCTATATTAGTTTCCACACTTCTCTGCAGAACTATAGATGCCTCCCTTTGCTCGTTTGACTTTGCGGGATGAATTCATAAATTCAAAGCATCAATCATCAGCAGAACATCAAGGGGGGAATACTTAACAGTAGGCTACATTTACGCTTGAGCTTTTCCACTAATCCACTTGGATTACGTGTTGTTTGCATCATCCTGATGATGGCCAGACACTGTCACGTAATTTCATGACTTTTTTTTTCTCTCCCTCCCTCTCTTCCAAAAATACACCGACCCTTGGCCCCTCAAAATACTTAACCCTCCTGTTGTCTTCCCGTCGACCATGCAACTTGACCCGGTCTGGTTTGACTGTTACAGACATTATAAATTATCACCCAATTCTGTATTACACCTTTTTGGCTAACTTCATTCCAACTCATTACCTCAAGTTTTACACTTTTTGGGGAATTCATGGTCAATAAACCTAATTTATATGAAATTAAACCAAATTTTTTTAGGAAAAAATGAAGAAATTATGAATTATTTGGACTGTACTCAAAATTGGAGGAATGATGTTGATGGATTATCACAGACCGGTAATATGTCAAAGTTTAGTCAGAATATTACAAATATCATAATATAAAAAAAATGTTTAATGACAGTGTGACACATTGCACCACAGGTGCTATAATTTTGGATAAAATAATCCATATTTGTGATATAATGAAGTTTGAAAACGGGTTGACCCTAAGACAACAGGAGGGTCAACCTCAAATGTGTGCCATCCATTCTCTATTGTTCTACTTTTTTCTTTTTTTTTTTTAATCTAGTGCAACTCCCTCAACTCCACCGAATACATTCAAACAAATGCGAGAAAAATAACTTCTCTGTCTCCTCAATAATAATAAAAAAAGAGCTCTTTCTTTCTCTGTCTTATAGAGCTGCTGCACGTAATCTTTTTCCCCTCCCTCTCTTCCAAAAATACACCACCCCTTGGCCTATCAAAATACTTAACCTCACTTAAATTGTGCCATCCATTCTATATTGTTCTATTTTTTTTATTTTTTTTTAAAATCTAGTGCAACTCCCTCAACTCCACCAGATTACATTCAAACAAATGCGAGAAAATAACTTCTCATGTCTCCTTCAATAATAATAAAAAAGAGCTCTTTCTCTCTGTCTTGTGGAGCTGCTGCTGGCTCTTATTATGACCGCGGTGTGACGCTCTCGTGGGCATAGTTATGATATAATGAAGTTTGAAAACGGGTCAAATTTGAAGACAACAGAAGGGTTAACCTCAAATTCTTGCCATCCATTCTATATTGTTCTACGTTTTTTTTATATCTAGTGCGACTCCCTCAACTTCACCAAATACATTCAAACAAATGCGAGAAAATAACTTCCCATGTCCCCTTCAATAATAAAAAGAGCTCTTTCTCTCTGTCGTGTGGAGCTGCTGCTGGCTCTTATTATGACGCGCTCGTGGGGAGCCGCACATGGGTGTCCATCATCAGGTTGGGCTGCAGGTTGTTGGTGACATTTCATGACATGTTGATGACCAGATATCCAAGAACTAAAGCCACCGTGACGATGACAAAGAACACGAGCACGGCGCAGATGGAGGCAAAGCCAGCATCCCTGTTTCCTCCTCCTCCTCCATCCTCCTCCTTGGGCTCCTCTTCGCAGATGGAGATCACACCCACGGAGGAGTTCCCCACGCTCATGTTGCTCTTCAGCTCGGCTCCGGCCTCCTGCTTCGCCTCCACTGCCCACGGTGCCACCTGCACCTTCATCTCCATCTCCTCCATCATGTGGCTCATCTGGCTGATCTCGGACTGCAGGTCTCGGAGGTCCTGCGTGTCGATGTTGCTGTCCGCCTCGTACTTCATGTTCTGCACGCTCATGGCGCGCGCGGCCACGGTGGTGGTGCTACCTGTCATACCTGTCTGGATGAGGTGTCTCGTGGGCACTTTCAAGGGGAAATCCTGCCCTATCTCCAGAGACCTCTTCATGTCCACCTCCAGGAGCTCCATGCTGCTGGAGAACAGCACCCACAGGCGCTCGTACTCGGCTCGGTCCTCCTTGCTGGTACTCTTGTCTTTGAGCAGAGAGGTCAGTTTAGTCCTGTTGGCCACCGCGAGCTCCTGCGCCTTTTTGCGCGTCCTCTTCAGCTCCTCGCGCAGGTTCTGCGAGTCCGAGGTGCTGCCCAATGCGATGACCAGATGCCTGTAGCAGGCGGTCACTTTGTTCAAAGCGTCCAGCATTGTTTTGCACTCATCTTTACCCATGATTGATATATAGAAATCAATTAAAAAACACTAAAAAATATGAAAAGCTTGGAGGAGAAATGGTAAAGCTGTGTTTAGTGACGGCGCTTCATCCACTGTCCTTTAGTTTAGTCTCAACAGGAGCATGATTGATAAAAAAAAAAACACCAAAAATATGCAAACAAAAGAAGCTTTGGAGGAGAAATGGCAAAGCTGTGTTAGTGATGGCGCTTCATCCACTAGTTTAGTTTCAACAGGAGCAGCTCTACAGCTCACTAGTCAGAGCAAATTGATAAAAAAAGAAAAAGAAAACACCAAAAATATGAAAAGCTTGGAGAGAAATGGCGAGCTGCGCTTCATCCACTGTCCTTTAGTTGAGTTTCAACAGGAGCATACACCACCCACCAGCAGCTCTACAAATCCCCTCAGCAGAGCAAATTCCTCTCTATCCATGCTCCTTCCTGTCTGCAAGCAGCCACAGAGAAAGAGGCTTAGATATTAATGCGTCCGTTAAATGGCTTTAGGTCTACCTTTGCGCTTTCACAGCACTCGAGATCAGACCTCTCCTCTTCCTCTCTCCTCTCCTCTCCTGCAGGGCGGATGGATGGATGCTGAATGGATGGATGTGAAGCAATCCGACCTCCCTTTTTTTAGGGAGATTGAGATCCAGATTCATCCACAGGTGTCACAACATTCCGCTTCGTAAAGAGAGAGAATACCTTTCCTTGTCAAGTCCCTTATAATGATCTCAGATGATGCTGAAATGATGATGCTGCATGGGAGAAATGGAGATCTTCACTGTGAAAATACTCCAAAGCGTCCATTACGCGGAGCCATTTTTGGGTTGTGTTTGTCTGTATCCGCTTCAGCACCCAAATGATGATGTTTAAATAGCAGTAAAGCGCCTTCCGAGGTCACATGTGCGCGCTAAACAGAGACCATGCAGGCAGGCAGGCAGGGAAACAAAGCAAGCTGCGCTCCCATTGGTTTGGATCTGGTTTACAATGCATCCTGTTATTGGCTGCTCTGTTCTCTAGTGTGGGCAGTGCTGCGGTGTCGATCAGCTGGGATGGCAAATCACAAAAGCTCTAACATCATCTGCCTTTTGTCATCATGACAAAGAGAAGAGAGACAAAGTGAAGAAATAATGTTTGGTGGCTGACAAGATATTAAAGGTCCCATATTGTAAAAAAGTTAGATTTTCATGTTGTTTTTATTATAAAGCAGGTTTAAGTCCTATATAAATACTGTGAAAGTACCAAAATGCTCAATCCACAGGGAAATACACACAGCCCGTATTCAGAAACTCTGCATTTGAAACAAGCTGTCAGGATTTCTGTCCATTTGTGATGTCACAAATATACAATATTTAGACCCTTTACCCTTTACCCAGTTTACTCCTGTTTGCAGTGTATGTGAATGTCATCAGCTGACAGGAAGTACACATGGACCCAAGCTGTTGCCTAGCAACGCAATTCTGTCGCAATTCCGTTGAAATGCGCTAAAACGGAGCGTTTCAGACATAGAGTAAATATAGGTATCTTCAGGCCGACAATATGAGCAAAATAAAGTTTTTTTTTAACATTAAAGCATGTAAGCATGTTCTAGTAGAAACACAAAATACAAGTATGAACCTGAAAATGAGCATAATGTGGAACCTTTAAAGGTCCCATATTGTAAAAAGTGAGATTCTCATTTCTTTTATATTACAAAGCAGGTTTAAGTGATACATAAATACTGTTTTGAGTATCAAAACACTCAATCCATGGAGAAATACACACAGCCCGCATTCAGAAACTGTGTGTTTGAAACAAGCCTTTAGGATTTCTGTCCATTTGTGATGTCACAAATATACAATATTTAGACCATTTCACAGTTTTAAACATAAACATACTAAATGTGTCCCAGTTTATTTCCTGTTGCAATGTATGTGAAATTACATCAGCTGACAGGAAGTACACATGGACCCAAACTGTTGCCTAGCAATGTACTTTCATTGCCATTCCGTTGAAATGTGCTAAAACAGAGCGTTTCAGACAGGAGGGTAAATACAGGTATATTCAGACGGAAAGCATGAGAAAAATATTGTGTTTTTGAACATTAAAGCATGTAAACATGTTCTAGTAGAAACACAAAATACAAGTATGAACCTGGAAATGAGCATGATATGTCCCCTTTAAGCATTCTTTATGTTTATCTTTGCATGCAAAAAAAGAAGAGCAATCATTTTTTATGGTTGATCATTTGAACCACTTACATTTACAGTTGAGAATGCATAATAACGGTGAGAGATGTGTGTGTATAACCCACATATTAATTTCTTCTCTCGCTTGCATCCCCTCACTGTCAATTAGACACAGACTTGTCTGCACACAGTTTCTGGCCAGGAAGGATGCCCAGGTTGTTGCACACACAGTGCTGCTGGTTGGATAATGTGTTGTTTACCTACTGGGCTCCTGCTGTGTTGAGAGGTGAGAGGCAAATAAGGCTGTGCGGTGTTTGCCTGGTTTGCTCTTTTTGCATTATTGAGGTGGATGAAGCCTAATGATCCATTGACTGCAGTGTAAAAGCTAATGGACTTAAAGAGCAGAGGATGCCCGAGGAACTGAGGCAGAGGCTCATTGTCTGCTTTATTGTGTGGCATGGGGATTTATTTAATCTATTCCATTTATTCAGTTTGAAAAAATATATATTTTTGCTCATTGAAATGTTATCCCTCAAATTGGATGCATTATTATGGATGCAATAACTCCCTATGTGTCTCTGCTCTGTGTATTTGTACTGTAAACTGTGTTGTTTGATATATTTGAACTGCCATGCCAGTGCTGCCTGACTAATAACACATATTTTGGCTGAGTCAGATGTTTTGTTAAGATCTTGGTAAATGGATCATCTTTTCCTTTGAATATGTTTCCATGGCAACCTCTCACCTCTTGGCAAGCACTCTTCAGTAATTTTTCCAAAAGGTATTCAATTACTGCAAGCGCAGGAAATTATCAACAGTCAATCGCAATGTCTAGTGTTGCATTTAAAATCACAGTTTAGCTGCTGTCAAAAGAAAGATCCGCGAATAGCAGTTGGATCAATGTACAACGTGGAGATGTGGTTTATTTTTTACAGTTTCAAAATGATATGATTAGAATTTCATGGATTTATCTTACTTTTTTTAAAGAACAATCAATAAAAAAACAAAGAAGGGACATTTCAGTGTCAGTCCGTAAGACAAACATGTCCCGTGTGTTGACAAAAACAAACTTGGACATTGTTCAATCTCTTCTTGTAAATGTGATAACCTTTACATGGAACTGCTGACGGCACAGAGTCAGAATTGCAGGATTATATTGTAAAAGTGGCCGTGGTGTCCGTCTGTCTGTCTGCGTTCCTATAATAAGATTGCTGATAAACTGGCCTGTTAGATTCAAGTGTTGGGATGAGTCAGACATGCTGTGGTCTGATTGCTCTCAGAATGGAGAGCTCAATGTGATTTCCTGTAGGGAGGCTCTCTGTGGTTTGCTGTTACACGGAGAAGAGTAACACAATAGTGAGGTGCTCCAGATGTTGATGAATGCATTACACAGACTTGTGAAAAGACAAAAAATAAGACAGAAAATAAAAATCTCTCTCTTTTTTTCAGTTGATACTAACATTTGTTTCATGATTTTTTGTATCCTGCCATTTTGTCACATCTATCTGGCATAATAATTCCTGACAGTATGCCTATTCCAGTTTTAGTAACATCGAAGATGAATTTATAATTTTTTTCATTCTTGGTCAGTTTTTAACTTGATGTTTATTAGCGGGGTTATGATCAAGAGGCATGTATTCAAGTCTAAACAGTAATAATGGGAAAATATTTATTGTCATGATAATGCAAGTTAGCATAGCACATAGATTTTCAAAGAGCACATATACACTCACCGGCCACTTTATTAGGCACACCTGTTCAATTGCTTGTTAACACAAATAGCTAATTAGCCAATCACATAGCAGCAACTCAATGCATTTAGGCATCTAGATGTGGTGAAGACGACTTGCTGAAGTTCAAACCGAGCATCAGAATGGGGAAGAAAGAGGATTTAAGTGACTTTGAACGTGGCATGGTTGTTGGCTGGTCTGAGTATTTCATAAACTGCTGATATACTGGGATTTTCACGCACAACCATCTCTAGGGTTTACAGAGAATGGTCCGAAAAAGAGAAAATATCCAGTTAGCGGCAGTTGTGTGGACGGAAATGCCAGAGGTCAGAGGTCAGAGGAGAATGGGCAGAGTGGTTCGAGATGATAGAAAGGCAACAGTAACTCAAATAACCACTCGTTACAACCAAGGTATGCAGAATACCACCTCTGAACGCACAACACGTCCAACCTTGAAGCAGATGGGCTACAGCAGCAGAAGACCATTGGTACTACCAAGGTGTACCTAATAAAGTGGCTGGTGAGTGTACATGTACAGTATATTAGTGGAGCAACGGTTAAACAAGCCCACAGTTTGGTTTGTATTGCAGTAATCACGGTTTCGGTTTTGGTTTGGTTTGTTTTGCACAGTAGGGAGAAGAAAAACATAACCATTTCTAATGTGTTTGGACTCCAAAATATATAAATTGATTGATCGGTTGAGTTTAATCAGGGCTGTCAAAATTAACGCGATAACAACACGTTAATGCAAATTTGTTTTAACACCACTAATTTCTTTAACGCATTTTTTTAAAGCTAGAGTGATGATACTGGTATCATATGAAATAAGAAAACCTCAGGAATCCATTAGTACCAACCGTGTCATACTGGCTTGTCGGGAAGGAGGCTAAATTACTCATTTAAACTCAGGAAAAACTGCCATGGCCATTTTCAAAGGAGTCCCTTGACCTCTGACCTCAAGATATGTGAATGAAAATGGGTTCTATGGGTAACCGACGAGTTTCCCCTTTACAGACATGCCCACTTTATGATAATCACATGCAGTTTGGGGCAAGTCATAGTCAAGTCAGCTCACTGACACACTGACAGCTGTTGTTGCCTGTTGGGCTTCAGTTTGCCATGTTATGATTTGCACATATTTTTTTATGCTAAATGCAGTACCTGTGAGGGTTTTGTGTTGTTAATTGATTTCCAATAATAAATACATGCATTTGCATAAAGAAAGCATGTTTGTCCACCCCCATGTTGATAAGAGTATTATCTCCCTTTAAGTTACATTTTGACAGATAAAAAATGATTAATTTAAAAAGACTGATTTGCGATTAATAGCAATTAACTATGGACAATCATGCGATTGACAGCCCTTATAGTAATGAATTATATTTCTGTATTATATGAAGCCAAAACACCTATTTTATACATGAAATAAGGCCAGCTACTTAATGGTCAAGTAGGTCTGTGTTCAGATAATTGCCTCTTCTATGTCTCTGGCAACTCATTAAATAATTCGCAGGCCTGTATTACAGGCCACGGTTGGGTTTGTACAGTCATTAAACGGTTTGTTTTTTCATCCCTAATGTATATTATATGTATATGTAAATTCAGGCCATGGTCACAGTCCACATTGGGTGATAAACTCCATCGACATGGCATTATTTGTGACCACAGTTTGACATCAGTCTGCTGCATAAATCCATCTTTTCCACTGCTCTGATATTTGAAAACATGCAGGGCCAGATGTGTTTGTGTTCATAGCAGGAGTCCAAATACTTGATTTGCTCACATTTTGAAGTGGTGTTTGCTTTGGGACAAAGTATGTTTTTGTGTATATATGAGCCACGGCTCACATCTGGCCATTAACCTTCAACCCCGCGGACGCAAATTGTGTCAAAATTTCATGAAAAGGATTCTAGATTATAGTATATGACACCACTTACATGAAAATAAGAATATATGGCATGCTTGGCTGAGGCATGTCGTGTCAATACTAAAAGCCTGAAATGAAAGATGAGCAAAAACATCCCCAGGTTAAGATGAAGAGGAAATCAAAGGAGACAGAAATAACTTGAGCGGTTTTCAAATGATAATATAAAATGATCTACAAATGCTATAATCCAGATTAGCAGGTTCCTAAAGGTCCCAGGATTAGCAATATAATGCTCTCTAATGTATCTTTTAATGGAGGCCGTCGTCTGTCTCTCACGCATTTTCATCGTATGGAATCAATGGTTTAGGCAGGAAATGGAGCGTGCTGGCACTCACTACACTTCGTGTGAGATAATGGTCAAAAGGGGACAGACATAAAGATGTTTTCCCTCAATAATTCCCTGTGCAAACACATTAGAAAACTCTTGAACAATCTCTGTCAGCTCTCTTGATAATCCCAGTAAAAAGCTCCTGCACTGACTGCCCTTTCCTCTGACATTCAAGTAGAGAAAGCCCTCACTAACGTTTGGCTGGTGCAGTCACCATAATGTGCTGCTTCTACTAAATGCCTGAACACAACTGTATCTGTTTTGTTATTTAATAATAGGTTTATCGGATTTGTCTAAACCTAACGTGTGTCTTTTGGTGTTGAAAAAAAATGCAGCACCCAAAGTAAACCCACATAAACTCAGGGGAGAACAAAGGCACTCCTCATAGAAAGGCTTCAGTTCCCTCTTGGTGTGAGGCAGTAGTAACCGCTAACCACTGTGTGGTCAAAATATCATCTCCCGAAAATCCTTTAAAACACCCCTCTCTTTTGACTCCTCCAAGTCTGACACGTTACTTAGCGATGCCCACATCTGAGATAAAGTGTCTGGAACAGGATTAGCACTCTGTTCACCTCTAATCTGACATGATCATGAAAAGCTAATTTGATGTCTTGTTTCTAGTGTGGAAAAAAAATCCCCTTAAATGCCAAAGATTACTTGGGCCTCGGATTTAGATTTGGAAGCACGTTGCCGCTTGTTTTAAGTGGTTTGGGATCCAGGCGGACCAGGGAGCCCAGAGATGGAGGCTGTTTGAGGAAGTCTGAGGAAGATGCAGTCAGTTAGAAACAGAGGCAGAGCACCGAGGGGAGAGGGAGAGAGAGAGAGAGAGGGGGAGAGAGAGAACCAGAGAAAGAGGAAGTCTATCTTTGTTGAATTATTGATGGCCCTCATCCACTATGTGGTCTCTTACACGGCGCAGCATGCAGCAGCGGGGTGAACCATGAGTCACGCCTCAACTCCACAAAGGTCCAGACTGAGTAGGATCTCCGCTCAACCGTGACACAGACACACACACACACACACACACACACACACACACACAAAGTACAGTGTACACACAGTACAGCGTACACACAGTAATGCTCTTCTCTCAACTCCCTATGAAAAGGGAAACTAAGCTTACCTTAAAAGCCCTCATATAAACTTTGTATTGATCTCGGCAAATGTGATGCAGCACTCAGGAAGGGTGGGATGTGTGTGTGTGTCTGGAGCAGGCTGAACTCATGATAAAAAGCCTTTTTTGCCATCCTCATTCAAGACCCACTGTTGTTAAAAGTGTGTGCTGGATGCAGCAGTGATGTTCGTATTTGACCTTTTCTGGCAGAGTTAGATGGGAAGATTGATATCGCTCTCATATCCGTCTATAAAATATAGCCTAAAAGCAGAGGTTTTCAAAGTGTGAGGTGGACTAACAGTTTCAGTGGAGGCTCAGTGAATGGAAGTGAAAAAATATTACATTAGTTATCAGAGGAGGATCACATAGAATAGCCTAAATGTGTGATTTGGTTAAAGAGATAGTTCGTCATTTTACTGTTTTTCCCAGAGTCATAAACTAATAAAAGCCTTAGGACAGACCTTTTAAATGTATTTGGTGTAGTCTGAAGTTCTGTCAAACAGCAATATTAAGCTATCTTGGCTCGATTGTTGAGTGCATATGGCATCAAATAACACCATGATCCCATAGGCATCAAGGAATTGAGCGAAAATGAGCAAGTAAACTAAGAGCGGGTGAAGTAGGGCTGGGCGATATGGCCTAAAAATAATAATAATATTGCGCTATTTTTAGGTCATATTGCGATACACAATATATATTGCGATATTTTCAAATATCCTCTAAGGGCCGCCTTTTTCCAACATTTTCCAAAATGTCCGAAAGTAGACACAACAACAGGTATAAGAAATCCAATTGTTTAGACTAAATGCACATCATATTTATGTGTTTCAGACGCAAAGATCAACATCTCACAAGAGTCACAGGACAGTGTTTACTGACCGGCTGTGGGTACTCTCTGGCTTCACTTCGCTACTACTTGGCCACTAAAAGTTAAACTTTGGTCGCACTTCACCGCAGCCTGCTGAGCTCGGTAGCGGCCACCACAGCTTTTCATAGACAATGCACGGCAGCTCGCCACAGGCTGAACTTCGCCACTGCCCTAGTGTGAATTCGGCATAAAGCTTATATTTAAAAGACAGACATGAGAGCGGTGTCAAACTTCTCATCTGACTAACTCCACCAGAAAGCGAA
>CAKAOI010046017.1:0-33194 GCA_916701655.1 Sebastiscus albofasciatus | reverse complement strand
TGCTTGCACAGGGACTTTAGGTGACACTGCGCTAAACACACAACCTGCTGCAGAGTCGGATAGGCAGACTGTTGAAGGAAAAACACGGGAATGATGTATTAATTAGCTCTGTCACGATGTAATGAACAAGTAATGTGTTTGTGCACCGTAGGGTGGAATGATGAGGATAGAGAGCCAGCACAAAAAAGCAATATTTTTGGTATTGATTTTTGCGCACATACATGGGTGTTAAATATGCGTGTGCAAGTGAGCATGAGAGGCAGCGAGACTGACGGAGAGGAGATAAATTCTTGCAGCTGTGAGTGGGAGAAATGGATTATGCAGGAAAAGAATGAAAGTCAGAAAAGAAGAGATAGAGTATTGTGGCTCTCAGATTGATAGTTACAATTAAGTCGCTCTGTTGGATCAGTACGAGGTTGACCACCCACCATTTCTTTGTCAAGGCTCATTTGTCAGGTGCAATTATTGCCAGAGGGCATCCTGGTACCTGACGGCCTCCAGTAAAGAAGAAGGGAGCATCTGTCGCGCTGGCATGGCTAACTGATAAATAAACAATTAAAGCCCACAGAAAATACATTAGGTGTTGTTATTCTGATGAGGACACTTTAATAGTTGCACTTTGCTAGGCAGATGTTTAAGTTTTGCTGCGGTGGAACAGTAATCACAGGTCTAGA
Organism: Sebastiscus albofasciatus; assembly: GCA_916701655.1. Lineage (NCBI taxonomy): Eukaryota > Metazoa > Chordata > Actinopteri > Perciformes > Sebastidae > Sebastiscus > Sebastiscus albofasciatus. The sequence goes on along the minus strand of CAKAOI010046017.1, from coordinate 32,520 downwards.
AGGAGTTGTGAGCTGTTATTTTGGTAGTGAGGAAACAATTTGTCAAAAGGTAGTTGATCGACAGAAAATCAATCGACAAGTTTGATAATCGATTTATCATTGATGTAATTTTCCAAGTGAAAATGTAAAACATTCTGCAGTCGCAGCTTCTCAAGTGTGAGGATTTGTTGTCATTTTATGCTCTGAGGAACTGTGATGGACCGTGTGCCGAGCGTGTAGGAGAGCTACAGTGGCTGACGCGGAAACGCAAATGGTCCCATCTAGAGCCATTTGTTGTAAGAGTTGCGTAGGTCATTTGGAGTAGAGCCAGTGCGTATAGTGTGTGTGTGTTTATGTGAGTGGTGAAGCAAGTGAGAGAGAGCAGCAGCGACTAGCGCGAGTAACGTTATCGACTCCAGCCCAAGCAGGAAAAGCTAACAGAGTTTGGTTTGTCCGTTCTACTCTACTGTTGCAACATGACGGACCCCGTGGAGAGAGGACCCGCTTCATATGTAGATATAAACGGCTCATTCTAAGCTAATGAAAACATGACAATTCTTATTTTCAGGTGATTATACACTAAAGAAAACATACTTATTAATATTATATTCTATTTCTGCCAATAGATCCCCCTAATTGTTACACACTAGTCCTTTAACAATCAACGGGTTCCTTGAAAAAATATTCAACACATTAATTGATAATGACAATAATCATTGCAGCCCTATCCACCTTATTCTCAGGGGTGTTACTGTAGAGATGATGTCCTTAACTTCCGGTGAGGTAGCAGAAGTAGCAGTACGCTAGTTAGTCCCGTAGGCTAACCATAGTGGCTAACCACCGACGGCTTCTTTTGAAAAGTAATTCACCTTCATTTTACAAAATCCTGCTTTATTTTTCACAGATATTAAACTAATGTTAAATTGGCATTTTCTAAAAGGTCATTGCGGAGCTGTGGTAAGCTGTTCTGTACACTTTTCGCCCTTCAGTGTTACGCCAGGCAGCACTCCTCTGTTGTTAAGAGCCAGACCAGACAAGCTTGTTTGTGTTCTCATTCTCCGGGGGAATATCCATTGGACAGTCTACACTTTGACCGATGTCTTTTGAACCAAGATTCTTTTGAGAAAAGTGGGGAAAAGTAACGCCTCCGCCTGGGTACGGAAGATCATTAAGCTTAACGGTGTTCCATACAGAGCGCACCACATGATTTCAACGGCGATTAATGAAAATTTTAAATGTCCAAATATTCAATTGATGTAATAAACGTTAACTTTATTTTTGTTTTTTAAATAACACTGCTGCAACATCAATGTAGGAATACATGCAACCAGTGTCTGTGTTGACAGAGTTGCTGCTGCAGTACCAAGTAGTCAGTGGGCACCATTTTAAAGCATTTATTCAACAAAGGGTAATATATTCAACAACGTGTGACAGCATAATAATCATTTCATACAGACTACAGTACTGTGAGAAGCATAAATTAAGTTGATATGTACATTTTCGCTGCTCTAGTCATCTCCCCTCTCTAGCTGCACGGTGCGTACCTCACAAACTGACTGAAATCTCACAGGAACAAATGGTGGAGGTCTCCGGCTTGGTCGGGAATGAAAGAGGGGGAACTGAGGATGACACGCATATAAATTTTACTGTATGCACGATCATGGCCGCATTAAACTGCAAATAGTTTATGTACGGTTATCTATGTGTAAAAAACGAAACCTTGTTACTGTGGAAGTACTGATCCGCCTCAGAGCTTTTCAGATTGTTCATCGCTTCACCGTCTGTAGCAACAGAGTCAATAAAGCAGCTAAATATACTAGTGTAGGTAATCTGAGGCCACTTCTTCAGGTCGTCCTCCCATCCCTCCATAGTAGAAGGCAGAGCTATGATCACATTATCCCATTTGAGCTGTAATAGGCAGTGTTGACACGTTTTACTAGATTTTTTTATACAATTGCTCTAGAAGACACGATCAGTGTAGCGTTACCACGGAAAACGTTTCAATAACACAACACACCGGAAGTTACGGACATACTGTAATTCACGCAAGGCATCATGAGGGCTAGGAATAAGGTGGATACCTTGTTGCTGAATGTTGACTGGAGGTGTGGAAATTTCTCGAATCTTAGATTCATCGCAATGTGGACATACACGATTCTACATCGTTGCAGTGCACAACGTAATTGGGTGTTTGGTCTTATTTCGCGAAAAAAACGCAGTAAAGACGGCACTCGGCAGTCCGCCAGCTTGTTGCTCTCGCTACCAAAATCAGCTGCTCTGTTTCAACAATGTTGGGCTGAAAAAACGTGCATGTAGGCTGAAATTCAACCATGGTGTTGTTCTGTTGGGAGATGCAGTGACTTTACGTTAATCCAAGCAAGAGTAGAGGAGCTATGAGTAAGGAAAAGTGACTAACTAAAGTCTGCTAGCTGCTGGGCTCATTCATGCAGTATAAAATGTCCTAGGCGTTCAGGAAGTGCCCTGTTTTAGAGCTGCTATATGTGAAAACATTAGGGATGCTTCGATACCGATACTGGATCGGACATCAGGCCAATACTGATTCAAATAGCTGGATCAAGTATCAGTGACAATGGTCGATGTATTAAATTAAATTTTTCGTTTATATACTAGAAACATTATATATTATTATAATTCCTGTTTAAGTTTTGACCAATTTGTTGCTGCATTAAAAAGGTTTACACTTGAATTGTAATTCCTGTCAATTTTGAAGATTTTTTAGCAAGTTGCTGGTGTATAATTTATTATTTTAATAATAAAGAACAATAAATGTGTCTCTATATTTTACTATTTATTGGTCATATTTTGTTTTACAGAGTTAGGAAAGCAATGTTTAGGTGAAGCCTGATGTTTCCTTACACATAAAAGAATGATCCCAGTCACTTCCACACAGGATAGTCTGGTAGTCTGATATTTGAAAGCACCTTCTAACTATAAAAGGAGTTCAGATTTATCTGACTGTTTGTATTAAGTGATGAAAAAGTAGCCATATGCAGTAATATAGAAAATTGAGGATGCGATACATGGAGACACATTGAAAATCGTTGCGCATTCAAATCGTTGACAGGTGAATCGTAATTGAATTGTGAGGCCAGTGAAGATTCACACCTCTAATGTTGATGATTGAATGTCTCCACATTTCCCACAGAGAGTGTTGCCTTTAGATCATAGTTACATGTTTGAAGCGGCATGATAAGCTCTGCAGCTTACAGTACGTCCCCGATACTGTACCAATGTAGAACAAAATGGAGGTCAAGGGGAAAGCCTCAATTACAACCTGGTATTATTGAGGGCACTGGACGCCCCTGATCATACAGAGATACGTGTTTTCCCTTCCATTTGACACACAGAGTCCACCACTTGTTAGAGGATTAAGAGGAGCAGATACTGGTATGTTTTTAAGCCTGCATGTCATTAACACTAATTCTTACTAGATCTTCACATGTTCACATGACATGGAGCTCGGCACGTGTGTCGACAGCAATTGTATGTGTGGATGTGGGAAAGATGTGAAGTTTGACAGATGGGGGGTTGGTCCGTGGTGGTTGGTGTGTAGTTGTTGGGTAGTGTGTGCAGGTCTTTTGTACATATGTATTTGGGTGCACATGTGTCCTTGGTGCATACATCGAGGTACACATGCAATCCTAACATCAAGTACCTGCTGCTTCCTACACAGGATCCATCTGTACGCCTCTGGCTGTCAGACTATAATTACACAGCACATCAGTGCAAAACAGATCCTCCGTCACTGCCTGCAACTCAAGGCGCCGTGTGTTTCATAAGAAGCCTCCTCCTGAAGAGATTGGAAAGTGGACATGTATATAAAAAGACAGGACTGACCACTTGACAGCCTTATCACGGCTCTTCAGGAATCCTCCTAGTTTAAAGAGGGGTAAACATACTGCTGCAAAAAAACAACATTCCCAAAACTTCACAGTTCAATAGAAGAATGACGTAAATATTTCATTCCCATTAATATTTCATCCAGCTTTTTCTCTCTAAGTCCCCAGACTCCACTGTCTGATATTCACTACAGTTTTTCTCCCCTTTCACTCTGAGTGCCTGCTCACATTTATGGATATGCTGCCTGCATGTGCCTGTCGATACTCAAGTGTGTGGATTTCTTTGCTTATCCCACACTTATTGCATATGCACGCCCTCCTTGGTGTGTGGTGTGTTTGTCAGGAGGACCCTCTCTGGTCCGAGCTCATCAGATAAAGAAGATGCAGATGTGCCGTCAGTGGCCGTCTCATTTCCAGCCAACGCTTTGTGTGCCAAACATCAGCAGGCAATCGTGCAATAGTGGGATGGAAGCCGGCCCGGCCCAGAGGACCCGGCAAACAGACTTTTATCTCCTCCCTGCAGCAGGAATCCTGCAATTCCATTTGGTGCCACTGTGATTTGCTCCAGATTGCTCCAGAACAGAGCTAGCCCAGCGCTAATGGAGCGGCTGGTCTCAAATGTTGTAGCGGTCTGCTGTCATCTGATCTATTTAAATTGTCCTTTTTCTCAAACCCTGAGGAGCTCCTGGTCCAAGCTCACGTGGACCTGGGCCGTCGTACAGATATGGAGAAAGACAAATGAGGTCTCTTGAGCTGCTCCTGTTGTTGTTGTTTTTTGTTTTTCAGTCCCGATACGATAGTGATAGCCGGGCTTTGGGTATCAGCCGATACCGAGTACCGATCCGATACCAGTGTTTAATTAATAAGCTGTATGCCTCACTGTGTGCAAGTGACTGGGATCATTCTTTTATGTGTGAGGCAACATCAGGTTTGACTTGAATATTGCTTTCCTAACAAATAAATGCATAGATACACATTCACTGAATTGTTATTTATTATTAAAACAATAAATTGTGCGCCAGCAACTTGTTAAAAAATCTTCAAAATTAACAGGAATTACAAATCAAGTGTAAACCTTTTTAATGCAGCAACTTTTGGCAAATGTTTCTTGGGCGCTACCCACATAATCAGCTGTGCTGCTCATCCCACAAATGCATGATCCTTACAAGTTGGACATCATTGTGAAGGTAAATAAACAGGCTTTCCAACGATGTAAAATACAATGCCAATTAGCATTGTAACAACAGAGAAACAATCCACCAAACACAAGTTTCCAAACTTTTTTTCCCCCCAGTTTATAAAGTATACGTTGAATTGAATAGATCGGCTCCATTGTCACCGATACCTGATCCAGCTATTTGAGTCAATATCGGCCCAATATGCGATCCGGTATTGGTGCATCCCTGATAATTATTAATGTTGAATATGAATAATGAATAATGTTGTGGGATTATTTCTTATTTCATGAGCTATTTTTTGATTTATTATTACATACTTTAAAAAAAATGAAGAATTTGAATACTAAGTTGGGGGTCAACTACCATGGCAATGGTCAAAGCTTCAAAGCATCAAAGCATTTTGGTCAGCCCTATAAATTATGGTATCGGATCGGTGCATAGACTGGAGTACTCGCTGGTACCCGATCTCGAATTTTGGGCAGTATTGGACGCATTCCTGATGCTGGTATCGGTATCTGAACAACTATAATTTCATCCACTTTCCAAAGCATAGAGCACCGCAGTGAAGGTTGCTTCTTAAAATGGATGTTGGACAAGAAGGAGGTTGAGTAGAAGATGGAGAGAAAAGGTCCTCTGGTTTTTGCCTGCGGTTCGACCATGGGGCAATATGCTTTGGCTTCAGTCCCAGGGTCCCTTTGGATTCATGCTCAGTTGGTAAGAGATGAAAGTGCCTGGATCAAGTGGAATAGGAAAAGAAAAGAAGGCCATCCTCCCCTCCTCCTGTGTTAAACACTCGAGATTGATGAGCAGCAGCTGAAGATAAAATGCTATCTCAGTCCTCGAGGAAATGTTAATGTATCCTCTTCCGTCCCCATACAGGTTCATTAGTGCTCAAGTGGCTTCAATTGTTCCTGACATTTAGTGCAGTATATTGTACAATGGCACCAACGGTGAAATACAGTTTAAAAAAAAGACTGAGTTAATTTGGTTACACAATAGATTAAAGCCCTCAATGTATTGTGTAATTATTTTTTCAATTATTTTCTAATTATCGTGCACTTGTGGAATAATGATGTGGTTCAATGTAATTAAAAGGGGTAACAAAACAGGAACAAAAATTTGTGAATAAAGGCGTAAAGATTTATGAAAAGCAAATACTGCATTGGGGGAAATGGTGTAACATATTAAAGACCAGAGAGGCCATGGGTGTAATTGTTTTTATATTTTGTTTTCCTCTAATCATGTGATAATTCAGAACTCAATATTGCAAAATTAGTTTTCTCCTGATCACGAGACGGTTATCTGCCAGACAGACAGTTATTTATTTTTGTGTGACAATGAAATAACTATTTTGCCGTCTGGACAATCCAAAATTGTCTGCTTGTGAGCAATAGATAACACATACACAATTCTGACATGGTAATCATCTATAATTATTAGCATAATTCATTCTCTTAATGTCACTGCTCACCTTTCACATCAGCATGTCATTATTGCCTAAGACAAATGCAAACTATCTAACTCTAATGCAGGTATTAGACTACACGACTTGACCTGACAAGTGGGGTGTTGGGAACAAAAATTTGCATCGGGCGAGACAATTGCTTGTTTTATCCTGTTCTGAAAACTTTAATGACAGATGAAAGTGTTGGGGTCGGTGTGTAAATGGGATTGACACAATGTGAGGTCATATTTACTGTGCATTTATTTATATGTGCAACAATTTTGGATGGAAAATATAGACTTTGTGTCCAAAGGCCTTTACTCTTAAAAACTAATAGTCAACGAATTACTCCCATGAAGTGCACTTTACACGTAGCTCATAATTTGATGCAATAGTGTTTGTTCTATTATTTAAGGGGTTTTATTGTCTTAGTCTTACAGCCAAATGTTCAAAATTGCTCTTTCTCTGTCTCGCTCTGTCTTCCCCTCTCTCTCGTATTTAATTGCTTGCCATTTCCTCTGCATTGGTTAGATATGAGCGGTGTCTTCTGCCAGTGATTTACAGTCCTGGTGGTATCGCGGGTCAGAAAGGTTAGGGCCATAAAGTCGAACTAGGTGGAGTCAGCTGTTTAACCCTGACCATGGGGTTACAGATTGTAAATGCAGCTTCTTCAATCCCCAACTCCAATTTACACACACACTCACCCGGGACGGATCCTTTGCTGTATCCTGCCGTACTGTGACCTCCTCGCTGTTCTCTGTCACGCAGACGAACAGCTTCTTTTCCATCAGCCTCTCAGAAGTCGGCCACTTCCTGTCATGGCGCAACATCTGTTTACGTTAGTCATGTCAAAGAGCATCGGCCGAGGCGTGGGAACGCGAGGCAGTGGATTGGGGACCCTACACTCACCCGGGGAGGTGCGAGTGCAATGGAGGGCTGAATCTTTGGGGACGCACGTAGAGGACAACCGCTCACACTGATAAACACACAAATGTGCACATTGATGCTCCTCCCTACAGGCACTCAGCCATCAGAGCACTCAGTGTTTGTCATCTCATTTCATCTGGTCATGTTGCTACCCCTGGGGGTTCATGTTACTGGAAAATGCGCAGTTTTCTTAAAACAGCCTTTCTCCTTCAACAGCTAGTTTAAGGACTTTAGTAACCAGTTTGTTTGCATTGACTAACTTCAGGGTAACTGGGTCAGCGGATTTTGAATTGCCTGCGTTTTAAATGCATATCAGGAGAAATCAATTATGCGTGCTTTGTGCGAAGGACATTTCCACCCCTGAGGCTGTATATCTGTGTATGTGCACGTGTGTTTATGTCTGTCTTAGTGTGTTTGTGTTATTCAGAGCTGAGACCGTCATGCTGTCTGTGGTCTAAGCCTGTCGGTCCCATTGGTGTTCCTGACTGACTGTCTGCTAATACAATGCCTTATCCCTGTGTTCAGTACCCACAGGAGACCCAGCAGAGAGGGAATTCCCTTCTTGAAAGAAATTACTTGCCAAAGACCACAAAGACCATTAGGCTCTGAAGGCCACACTGTCGCTGCAACATAGACAAAGGACTTCTTAATGGAGCACAATGACATTTACTGCCATTTTATACTGTTGTCACAGAGTAGCACACCATTATGGAGTCTCGGTTGGCATTTCCTTCAAGTAATTTGTCCATGTTGGGTTACTCAACACCATTTAAAAAGGTGGAAATAGAGCTTACTTTGAAGCTCTGCTCTATCCAGTTAAGGAACACATTTTTATCTCTTATTCTGGTGTTGGTTTTATTCTGTCATCTGTTTTTGAAAAGCAGCACTATACTGTATGTTGATTGCCATGTAGCAGCATGGATGTATAAAGAGAACTAGATACAGCACTGTATGCGGACTCCTGTTTGTTCCTATGAGAGTTGCTCAGTGACGCATACTGGGTCTTCTGGCGGTCCTTCGCATCCATTGGTCCCACAGAGCAGGTGCAGTAGCATTTTCTTTAACTCCACCTCCCAGCCCTCGCTCCAGCCTCGGTCTGGGGTTCATTCACATGAACGGAGGAAGGGAAATAACTCTGGATTCGGCTGTTAGCGCATTTTACAACTTTTAGGACCTAATGACTTAAAGTGGCAGTAGGCAGTATATTTTTGGCATCATTGGGCAAAAATTCCATAATAACCTTTCAGCATATTGTAATTCAAGTGTTCTGAGAGATAACTAGACTTCTGCACCTCCTCATGACTCTGTTTTCAGGCTTTAGAAAATCTAGCCAGTGACGGAAGACTTTGACCAATCACAGGTCATTTCAGAGAGAGAGAGCGTTCCTATTGGCTGTGCTCCGGTCATGTGACTGGTACTTGGCATTCCTCCATCTCAACCTGATCGTTACATGATTGCTGGGTCACAAACTTTCTCATTTTACAGCTTAACTGTGCACTACAAGATGATTCTGAAAACATTTGAGGTGAGATATAGGCATTAACGTAACATAATATTGATTCATATTTGATCAGCGCTGCCTAGTTTGACCGTTTGATCGAAGTTTGCGAGTGATTTGACAGCTGCTCAGAGACGGCAGACTGGGGAGCTCCCCGAGAACTATATACCTTCAGGGGACGTTTTTTTCTGTTTGCATTCGCACTGCCAATAGGAACACTGAAGTGACGTAAGCTGGCTGGCGCCACACGCACACATCTCCAGCTTGGCGACTGGCTAGTTGTATACATTTCACAAGCTCTCTTACCTTTTTTAGTAATATAAGAATGAATAATCAATACTTTTACCTGCCACAATCAAATGAACTCAAGGAAAATAGCCGTCACTAAAGTACCGTTTGCGCTTTCAGTTCAAAACAGCTGTCGTTCTTTGGCTCAGTGGGTATGATTGTGCTACTGGGTTAGCCTTTGTGCTCCTGGGTTAGCTCGCTGAGCAGCGGCTCTCACTCGTTCTTTGGCTCAGTGGGTGTGTGCTCATGAGCGAGTTAACTTTGGGACTTCACTGTTGGTCCATTTGATTGTGTTTTCTTCCATTTATTTCGTTACATGCTGTTGTCTGTGTTTTGTGTTGTCTGTTGTTTACACGACTGACGGGTTTGTAAAAGTGATGGCTGCCAGTGCTGCATTGACTCATGTGTTCGACCAATCACCGTACACTTACATTACTCATGATTGCTATTGTGCTGGGAGAGTACCTACTCTGAAATAGGAGCTAAAAAGTCCCTCAAAACGGCTTTCTAAGAACTTTGATCATTCCTAGTTCTTGCGGTGAGAACACAATAAAAAGGGTTTTTTTTAGAACTAAGTTCTTAGAAGTATGAGAAAGTTCCTCCGGTCTGAAAACAGCTATTGATGGTGACATGTGAGTAGTTTGGAGTGGAGGGGGAAGATGCTCAGAGCATGTACATTTTGTACAGTACATGTGCCGATCAGTAGTGTAAAGAAGGCTTTGTAGTTGGAACACTACGGCCTTGTGGTTGCTGGCGCCAAGCAATGCTTGTTTTTCTCTTCTGTATCTCCTTTGAGTTGTTGTCTTTAGGGGGATGGAGGGATCAACCTTAAATAGATGGGCCAGCGAACACCAACAGGAGGCCCACTAATAAGCAGAGTTACTTTTCCTTGTACACGTACGCATGTATTCACACACAGGCCCACACACAAAGAAACACAAAAAAATTAGTATACATTGTAAATTTGCATTAATACATAGTCACAAGTTATACTTATCAAGACATACATTAAGCTATACTTTTTAAAGGAACAGTGTGCAATAATTTGGGGGATCTATTAGCAGAAATTGAATATAACATTCATAACTATGTTTTCAATAGTGTATAATCACCTGAAACTAAGAAGCGTTATTTTCGTTAGCTTAGAATGAGCCTTTCGGATCTACATAGGGAGCGGGTCCTCTTCATGGAGTCCGCCATGTTTCTACAGTAGCCCAGAACGGACAAACCAAACATTGACTCTAGTTAGAGCCTTTTGCGTTTTTACATTACCTGAAGGCCACCGTAGTTGTCCAACACGCTTGTGAAACTGCAGTAACGTGCCATCTGACTTCCGTTGCTCCTGAAGTAGTGTTATTATGGTAAGGTTGGCCTCTGAGCAAGGCGAACGGCGTTATCATGGTTTTGCACTCGGTGGCTCACGTTACTGCAGTCTTGGAAAGGGAGGAGTGAGCGGAGGAGTACTCAGTTGGTTGCAATCTGCAACCACACCACTAGATGCCACCAAATACTACACACTGTAGCTTTTTAAGAAAGCTCAGCTCTTCCACAAAAATGAAAAAAAGCCAAATAGGGGATTCCCGTTATCGTATTTCACACGAGAGCAGATGCCCAGTACGGTAATTTATTTGGCTCTGGACAACTGTCCTCTTTTAAATGAAATTGAATGCCTCCAGGGAAGGGTTCCAATATTACACCATGTAAATATAGACGACATGACACAAGCCTTTTGCTGTTTTGCTGTTGTTCCCTCACTCAAATTGCCAATTTTTTCCACCCCCCTGTCTTGTGCCTTCGCCTGGCTCTCTTCCTTCTCACTTCTCTTGCTAGCACCTAACAATAATTAACCAATGCTAGCTGTCGACCGGTGCCTGTCCCTAGTCACACCTTGTCAACGAGGCCTCTCCTGTCTGCGGTCCACCACTAATGGGCCACTGCCTTGGCTCTGACAGCCAAGATGACCCTTTCTTTCTCAGCTGCTACCTCTTCATTAACGAGTGCCTCAAGCTATTGTAGCACAAAGATCAGCACCTTTGTCCCTGTTGTCTGTCACACCAGCTGGGGGTCTTCACAGCACCTCAGCTCCCCCCCCCACCCAGGTCAATATCTACACAACACCTCAACACTTATGCACCTGGCCTGAAGGTGGAAGCGTAAATAGGGCTGCACCATTAATGGAAATTCTATCGCAATCGTAATATGGCCTACTGCAATTTTCAAATCGCAGTATTTGTTAAAATCACAATATTTGTTAAAGGCGAAATGTGTGTCATAATACCATTCTAAATTAAATAGTGTCGTGTTTCAGAGATGTCCTGGCCTACACATCATATTCTACAGACTTAAACCTGCAGTAGGCAGAATGTTTTTGGCATCATTGGGCAAAAAATCCATAATAACCTTTCAGCACAGTGTAATTCAAGTGTTCTGAGAGAAAACTAGACTTCTGCACCTCCTCATGGCTCTGTTTTCAGGCTTTAAAAAATCTGTGATGGGAGACTTTGGCCAATCACCGGTCATTTCAGAGAGAGCGTTCCTATTGGCTCCTAAACTGATCTCAACATGGCTGCTGGGTCACAAACTTTCTCATTTAACAGCTAAATAGTACACTACTAGATGTTTCTGAAAACATTTGAGGTGAGAAATAGGCATTACAGTAACAGAATATTGATTCATATTTGATCAGCGCTGCCTAGTTTGACCGTTTGATCAGAGTTCGCAAGTGATTGACAGCTGCTCAGAGACGTCAGACTCCAGCTCGTCTCTGATTGGTTGTTTTCCTCCAGTCTGGGAAATCTTGCAGGACACCGGAGGAAACTGGAAGCCACAGAGGGATATGATTTTTTTCAGATTATTTGTCTCATGCACTACTGTCAGGATATAGTGACAGTGACACAATAGGGGTTTATAAAAAATAACTTCTTTTAATCATATTTGCTCCATTTCTACCCACTGCAGCTTTAAGAAAACATCTTCAGATCCCCGCAAACAAATCACACCATAATCATTTTAATGTTTTGTCAATGAAAATGAGAATAATTATGTAAAAATGATCATTCCCTCTAATATCACAAAACATATTGCAATTGCAGTATCAGTCAAAATAATCGCAATTAGATATTTTTTCAAAATCACACAGCCGAAAGTGTGTTCAAAATGTGAACTGAATGGATCTGATACTGATTGTTCTCAATCGTATAAAAGCAAAACCTTTATCAGCCTATAACTTTTAATCCTTATGGCAAGATGTTAAAGAGCCTGGGTGTGTGCCACAAAATGTGAAGCCAGTATCTAATTCCTGTTACTTCTCCACTGTTTGAATGGAAGGAAATAGATGTCAATTATATGTAATTAAGAGTTAAATGCAGCACTAAGCTGCTCATTCTTGTTCTGTATACTGTAGTGAGGATGTGTAGCAGTGAATTGAGCTCTTTATGTTATACCTAAGGGTACATAGCTCAACCTTTGACAAGGTGTTGAATGAAAGCTAATTTATCTCGCTGTTTTCAGAATTAGTCTGATGTCCTTAAGTCACTGCAGAATATTCAGCCTTTTAGAGCAGCAGGTGCGGTTTAGTCCAGTCTCCCATGCATCAGTGGGGATGACTGTTGCTCAGCCTGCGTGGGTGGCAGCAGTAGGGTGTTGGCCCTGCCCCTGGCATACCAGGCTGTTGCCCTTGATTGTCTGGCACAGGGTCAAGGTAGCACAGCGCTGGTCACTACCGTCAGCACTTCTCACTATCAAGGCACACACTCCAACACCACTGGGTGACTGAAAGTGTGCGCATTTGTGTGTAGACGCATGTACGACGTTAGATGCTTTTAGGATGTTGATGCTAGTAGTGCTTTTCTGTGTGTCACTATGAGTCATGTTAAAGTAGATTGCCAAACTATTTCTATATAATCAATGCGTCCTTGCCGATGTCACAGTGGCTGACTCATACTGCACTGGGACATGTACATCCTGTGGCGTGTGCTTGGTTGTATCAAACACTTCTATCCGGTGCAAGAAATCAAGCCCTAGTTCATTCGAAAGTAGGAAGAACCAAGGATATTATTGAGATCTCTCTGTGACGTTTGGTTATTTAGTGATAATTTTCTATTAAGAACTGTCGGCCTCCACTGTGAAGTAGTGTCTCTATCAGCACGGAGGATGCTGATGCTCTCAGGCTCTTACTCATCTCTGCAGAATATGAATTGATTGTACTTTATCCAGGCAGAAATCCAGGCGGGGGGATGTGGAAATTGAATTAAGAGGGGGGATAATGTAAAATAGTGATGGGTGAAAGGGCTGAAATTCAAACTACTGTTCACACATGGAAATTATTAAATATTCTATCAGTTTGATCTGATTGAATTAAAAATGTACTGTGTGTAATCACAACAGGTGCGTGTCTTGTAGTCCAGCACTGGAAATGCACTGGAATCTATTGCATTATCTTTTATCAGTGAACAAGGTTATTATTGTTCAGTTTGTTAACGCTATATGGAATCATAACACCAAACCAGCTCTTGGCTTCCATTGTAAAATATAACTGCCTAAAGGCCTGTACACACTGGGGGTTTGACGCATAAACAACATGGAAATGCGAAACACTCGCCTGCGAATATTTCATATCAAAACTATTCATACCGGCAGTGATGCGAATTTGTGACAGTTGCAACACTTTTTCAATTTAAGGTTTGAATAGATTTGCGCAGGCAGAAGCCAAAATCAGAATCCTATTGACCCAGAGCAGCGAATGGCAGTCTGTCTGAGGTAAACTGTTGTATAGACTAAACTACTGTAAGCTATTTTAGTTTCCTTTTAGTTAAATGCTGCTATTGAATTTGCCTCAGGTTAACAGTTACGCAGTGTGTATGTCTAGGGCTTTTATTGTGAAAAGTAAGAACAGAAGTGAGTTGCGTGGATCAACAAATAAATTATGATGTGTTATTATGAAGAAATATGAGACTTTATTGATCTCTTGGTGATATTCACAAGCACCCCGGCAGTATACTGTATATAGTAAGAAATAAGCCACCTTTACCAACTGCAACATTAAACTAACGTACTGTACACATTAATGCATCAGTGATTAGTAAATAACATAATATACATTATTCTTAAAATGGACCATTCTGCATACCGAGCACTTTTGGTATTTTAAGTATATTTTGATGTTAATACTTTTGTACTTTTTACTTTTAAAATTTTGAATGCAGGACTTTTGCTTGTATCAGTATTTCTACACTGGGGTATTGCTACTTTTACTTAAGTAAAAGACGCGAGTACGTCTTCCACCTCTGTTGACACTGTATATAAACAACATAGAGAAATCTATGATGGTTGACAAATTCACATCATCATATCGCCCTCTCCTAATGTGAAATCATATGGGACACCTTTAATAAATACTCTACATTTAATTTATGAATAATATGCACTGAAGCTATAACTATGATATACTAAGACCTTGACAGCTCTGAAACTGATAGATATGTTCTTGGGGGTATTTAAATGTTGGTTGTGATAAGCAACGAAGGCACAGGGACTCATAAACAGGCTGTTTAGTGGGCCTTGTAGATAGGAGCCTCGTATCATTAAACAAACAGATTAGATTTGGTTCCACTTGACAAATTGACTGTAATTTCTTTTGCTGGCTGGATGATCGGTAGAGATTGGATTTCTGCTGGGCTCTGTAAGGAATTCTCAAGAAGGCATTAGCAAAACAAACATCTAACAACTGCTCAGTCTTGATTCAAACGCTCTTTTTGCATTACCCAGAGACCCAGAATCACTTCTCCATGAAATAAAACAGTTTTGGGGGAAACTCCCAAATGAAACGATTGAGTTACAAAGTTGTTTCGTTTTTTGCAATTTGAAATGTCAAGACTGATTTACTCCAGAGGTAAGAGTATATACCTGAAAGAGATGTGAATAAGATGTTGAACTGATTGGAGCGACAGAGCGATAAGCTGTATTTATGACTTTAGGATTGTCGAAGTGAGTAGTCATTGATGTCCCCAAACAGGAAATGCATGCTCTAGTGCCAAACATGGCAAGCAGATGGCAAGCAACAGGGCCCTGTCAGTCCAGTGTAGGGTTGTCCATTTGGAAGAAAATATAGGGAAAAAAAAACAGCCAGGATGGATGATATCAGGCCATCTGTCTGCATTACAACAAGGTGTCATTTTTAAGAGGGTGGAAAACTCGCTCACGCTCTTCCTTCAGATCTGATCTTTACAGCAGATAGCACAACAACCGTGCCTTTGCCTCCTCTGTCTTTGACTTTTTATGCAACCAAATCCCACAGTGGCAGTTGCATAATGATGTTTGTTTTAGCATTCCTCAAATTTGTTTAAGGATACGGCATAGTGGCACTGATGTTATCTCCTCGTCGTACCTTTACTCTGCCCTTCCTTTAGATCGTTTTCACTGCATCAGGTTATGTTGTCGTTTATAGGGAGGGTAGAAGTGATGCTGTTAACTTCCCGTCTCTGTCAAAAGACGACATTGACATACATACAGTAGGAAGGAAGCTGCCTGGTGAAAGAGGCTCTGAAGTTCACACACACGCATGCACTAGGGAGACATTCCGGCTGTTACCAAGTGGAAAGGAGTTTGTCCGCCTACACACTCAAAAGATCAGGAGATGTGTGTCTGGGCCTGGCTTAGAGGCTGCTGGCTTGCTCTACTGTAGCAGGTGGTGCACATTTTCCATTTACAAGAAAACACTAAGTGTAGGCAGCAAAGAGGAGGTGCTGTCAGCTATTCCTGCATCGAACACAGCAGATCTGAACCACTTTGTGGCAGCACGGATGGTCACGTTGTATGGATGTTTATTCTGGCACAATGTTTGGACTCAGTGGTGTTTCCAAAATAACACAATATAAAGCTGGGAAAAAATGATTCACATTGAATCACAATTAATATCTACTAAGATTCTGAGCCGATTCACAATTTTCACAAATCAATTTTGTATGTTAATAAAATTATTATTACATGAGACATCCCTGTCTCCTAAAAATTACGTTCTCATACAACTAAACTGCATTCTTAGTTATATTTGTAGGCACACATATTTTGTCATGGATTACTTTTGACTTTGATGTATTGCAAATACTGTACGTTTGTAATAATTGTCTGTGGAAGTTGTTCCTGTAATTCCAAAAAATATTTTTTGAATGAATTATTTTAATCGTAAATAACAATTCAATAATTTGTATCTATGTATTTATTCGTGACATTTCTTTTTACAAAGTTAGGAAAGTGATGTTTAAGTCAAGCCTGATGTTGCCTTACACATAAAAGAATGATTCCAGTCACTTCCACACAATGAGCACAACAGCTTATTAAAGACGTGTATCGGATTGTTAATCATTATCGGCTGATACTCAAAGCCCAGGTATCGGTATCAGTATTGGGACTGAAAAAGTCGGATTGACCACGTTAAAACTGCGACTGTAATCCAGAAGAAAATACGTTTCCCTTGAAACGTAATTGAGAGTGCAGTTTAGTTGTATGGGAACATCATTTTGCACAAGACAGGCTAAAATGAGAGCACTGTGCAACACCTAGACTTAAAAATTAGCTTGTCAAGACGAAGTTGAAGTATTTTGTGAATACTAAGTACATTATCACCCAAAGATTAACCATAGCAAAGCGGAGCACCGAACTCCAGTGCTGACAAACGAGCCAACCAACCACCACACTGCAACAGAACTTCAGCCAACTCTGATCAGACCAAGAAAATAATTTGATGTACAATCAAATGTTTCATTTTGTTCTCCCCTGCTGGAGACATAATGTTAGTAGCAACACAGCAGAGCACTGCCAAGGTGAATGGCTTGGCATACTGATTCTGAATCAAATTGTGGCACCAAGAATCAGAATTGAATCAAGAGATTCCCACCCCTAAGATCGAGAATATGCATCGGTGTCCATACACTTTTCTTCCAGAATTGATTGTCTTTTATCTTGTCATCAATGGCAGACCTTTTTTGTTAATGATGTTGTCAGGGGACAATAAACTTGGCTGAGGAGCAAATAGAGTCATGCTTTGTAATCATTACAAAGGTAGTTTTATCACTGCTGAATGAATAGTAGTGTCAATCTATACAGCTGTATTCCACCTGGACCTCATTGTTATATATGAATGTTTTTGAGTCAATGTAAGACGACGTTCTTTGTACTTTAGAATTTCTTTTGATTGAGAACAGACTGAGACCTTTAATGCATACATGTGCACCTTTTTCTTTTTACAAGTGACAGTCAATGGAAGCCAAAATGTCATTCAAGACGTTTTCAACTCTAGATAAGGAACAGAGGCTCAGTATTGTCTCTTATCTTCATGACCCAGAAAAGTCAAGAAGAACTCAGGGGGGCATTGCCCTGAATTAGATGTATTCCACATGAAGGACTAATGAAAGGATGAACAGTGAGTAAAAATGAGGAAGGAAAAAATGCATGGAGATGATCCCTGCATTAACTGCAGAAGCTGAAATATTATGCAAATGATGGCGATTATTGAGCCAGCCATTGGTTTCCGCAATGAGGATCAAGGTGGAGCTACATTACTGTTTTTTTCACTTGCCCAGTCAGGAAAGTGGGTCAGAAATCTACTTGACTAAAGTTAATTGTCATGTTTGATCTTAATGCTGATTTATTGAGAAGGAAGCAAGATCCTTAGCTACTTCCATCAACAGCTCTGGAAAAAACAATGTTTAATTCTGAGTTTGCCAAATTTACTATTCCAATGTGGCGTTTTACTTACCCTGGGCTTGCCCCTTATTCTTGAGCCCTGCAGTTGTTTGAATTTAAAGTAATTCAAAGATATAACATTGGTCGATTTTGACTGGTGCACGTTATTCAGTGGTATTATCGATACTAGAGCCATACTGTATGTGAAGAACACCATCTAGCCTCGCAGTGCAAAGTAGAGATGAGGTCTGTGTTGCGTGGGATTATGCTTAAAGGGTCCATTTGTAAGTCTTCTATCCCTGTGCGCAGCTCAAATTCACCTAATCTGCCAGAGGTTTGCAATGTGCTCTATCACATGAGCTTCATCATGCTTCCTTATTACTGAATACAAAGGCTGTACCATCCATCCAGAGCACGATGTACACAAGTATACTTAGGACTGCACGGTATTGCAATATAGTGACTTAGCTTCTGTTTAGAATATGATTTATTTTTTATGTTGGGTTAAAGAGGACCCTTTTATGCTTTTGTGTTTTTTTCCCTTTTGTTATATAGTTTTTTTGTGCATGTAAAGGGTCTGCAAAGCCCAAAGTCCACTCCAAAGGGAATTACTCTCCCCCACAGAAACACTACTCCTGAACCCAAAATGCCTGGCATGAAGTCCCGCCTTTTCTTCCGTAACGCAACGAAAGTAACACATTTTCATAATACCCGCCTAGCAGCTAGCTTGTTACGCTCTCAAACAAAGCTAGTTAGAGCGGAGCTGGAGCAGAGTCTGAAGAGTTTGGTTCTGTTGACTAATCACAACAGAATGGGCCAGCTGACCAATCAGAGCAGACTGTCTGAGCCCAGTCTGCTCTGATTGGTCAGCATTTCAGACCAAGAGTGAAAAGAGGTGCTGCAGAAGTAAATGAGAAAAGTGTTTTTTTGAACATTAAATCATGTAAACATGTTCTAGTAGAAACCCAAAATACAAGTAAATGAAAATGATCATAACAGGTCCCCTTTAAGTTAACCTAGAAACTAACATAACTTCAGTCTACAACCAACCTCACAATCGTCACGACTGTCACACAATAATATTTCAGTGTTTCGTTGTATAAATGCAAATGAGGCAACACTAGAAGGATGGCTCTGGCTTCTCTGTGTGCCCCCGCGGTTGATATTTACACTAAACTGAACACTGATGCTGAGTAATGTTTGATGATGGGCCAAGCTTGTCCAATTCCCAAAATGTGATACGCTCCAGTGGCTCAGGCCATTATACTCCGAGCCAGCATGCTTTAGAAAGCACTTTTAATGATAGGAGTTCTGTAATAAACTGCTACACATTGCATTACACTCATGTGGAGTTGTTGCCATCAGTTTGAAAATATTATTTCGTTGTTAGTGTCACCACTGTATAGCTTTGTTGATTCAAGCCAAAGGCATACTACTCATACTGTCATGGACATAATTTAAATACATCTGCATTTGAAAGTGTAACTCTCAGCGTTGTAGAGCTGAAACCTCTTTATTCCCAGGAGCAGCGGGAGAGTGCTATTCTCCGTGTTTTACAGTGTGAGGCAGGAAACGGAGATGCATCTTTGATCCAGAAATAATTTCACCTCACAATTTCTTTTGACCCTGAAACGCTGTTTGATGAAGACATTTGATTTCTTGCTATTTTTGGAGCCTCTCCTTCCTGTTGATGTTGATGTGTTAAGTGTCAGTGCGGTTTACCCAGGCAGGCATTCACCTCGCACATTGCTCAAAATGACAGATTTTTCTGTTTTGCATTTGCATTTGCACTGTTTTTTTTTTTTTTTTTTGTTTTTTTACCTCCAACACCCCCACCCTCTTTCCTTGCACCCCCCACTCCCACCACCTCCCCTCGGGCAATGAGAGCTAAGATGGAGGGCGAGATGGATGATGTTGTTTTGAACTGTGACATGTCTCCATGCAAGTCATTCCATTATTATTCATAAATAATTGGCCAGAACCGTCTGTGGTAGCTATTTATAGAGCTGATTGCCGTTTTGCCAAGGAGCACAAACTCTCAGAGCTTTTCCCCTTTCTAGTTTATCCAACTAAAAACCTAACAGAAGGTTTCGTTTTCATCAAGCTTCTCACGAAGCGCTTGACCTCTGGTTGATTTTGTTTGCCCTTAAACATTGGTCAGATGCTACAGTAAATACAGATAGATATGTAAGGTATTGATTCAAACTCTGTCATGTCGCCTTGCCCAGCTGAAGTCCCTCCAATAGTTTAGAAGTGGCGTTTAAATATGTGTAATTCTCTTTCACTGGCAGCCAGAGATATTAACTCCATCTCTCTTCTGAGGATCTATCTTCCACTTAAGTTGAAAATCAATACAGACCGGTGAGGCCGGTCAGTTATACTGGATTAGACAGGAGCACTGATCCCGCTCAGACAAATAGCTTGCAAACACATGAACCACTGTTCTTTTTGTTCCTCCTGACCACAACATTACAAGCTCCAGTGGTTATATCGGTCCATGTGTGTGTGTGTGTGTGTGTCTAGAGGTACCTGTAGTGCTCAGCATGCACCGTTAAATCTTGAACAGTGCCCTTGAAGGTTGAAAGTGTGAATGACAAAGAGAGGGAGCAGGAAATAAGCGGAGAGAAAAAAAGGAGGAAGTAATCAGATTGGGAACAAAAGAGTGGATTATTTGGCCCTCATGGTTCATTATGATAAGCCCAGAGCCTTCTGGTGAATATTACATGAGAGTGTTAGATTAGAACAGATGAAAGCGAGAACGCTAGCCCAGCCAAGTTGCGCATAAACATATTGAAGATTTTGTTTGACATTTTAAATTGGAATATGCAGTTGGAAAGAGAGCAGAAGGGGAAATTAGGTTTTTAGGAAGCACCTTGTGTTGCGTGGGATTATGCCCAAAGGAGCCATTTGTAAGTCTTCTATCCCTGTGTGCAGAGGTATGCAATATGTCATATATCACATGAGCTGCATCATGCTTTCTTCTTATTACTGAATACAAAGGCTGTACCATCCATCCAGAACACAATGTACACAAGTTTACTTAGGATTGCACAGTATTGCATGTTAGTGACTTAGCTGCAGGTTAGAATTTGATTTCTTTTTTATGTTGGGTTAAAGAGGACCTATTATGTATTTGTGCTTTTTCCCTTTATTATAGTTCTTTTGTGCATGTAAAAAGTCTGCAAAGTAACAAAGCCAAAAGTCCACGCCAAAGGGAGTTACTCTCCCCCACAGAAACATTAGGGCTGGGATGATTCACGATCTCCCGATTCGATACTATCACGATACTTATACTGATTCCATATGTATTGCGATTTTTAAGTATTTAGATTCTACAAGTATTGCGATTCGATATTACGATTATTACGAGCATTTTTTCGGCTGACTTGACCACGGAGATGAGAGTGACGGCTGGTTTGACCGCACATTATCGCAATACGATAACGTTTCCTGTCCATGACAGAGTTAGCATGCAGCTTTAGCCGTGATGTCTAGCTCTGCTTTTCCTGGTAATGTGTGAACCCCAAAGTGTTTCCATACTTTACTGTATGTGTAGTGTTTACCACTTTGGATTTAACATGTGACGGTGCAGGTCGTATCCATGCGGACCCTCCGCCGTTTTGTACTTTCTGCGGTTTGTTTTGGTTGACGGATATGGAACGGATGTGACTTCAATGGGTGTAGGAACTCAAACGGAGCGTTTCAGACAGAGGGTGAAAAGAGGTGTTGCGCGTAAACACATTGAAGATTTAATTGCGCTTTATTTGACAGACACATTTTAAATTGGAATATGCAGTTGGGAAGAGAGCAGAAGGGTAAATTAGGTTTTTAGGAATCACCTTGTGTTAATACACCTTGGACATACATATGGGATTAAGCAGGTTGAAAAGCTTTCACTCTCATCCGCCTCTGTCAGGTTACTGTTTCTGCTGACTCAGCATATTGGGGTGTGGTATGTTGAACTTGAAAAAAAAAAAAAAAAAAAAGACAGCATGACGCAGGTTAGACCCGCGCCGATCTACATGACAATAAAGAATTCAATTTCAAACACAAGTCGGAGCCCCGCACGTGCTGTAGCAAAGCGTCGCCTCATAAAGCACTCCATCTCCACCGCAGCGTGACAGCATGAGAACATGGCTGGAATGCAGGATGTGACGAGGCTGTGTGGTAGAAACAGTGGGCTGTCATTAGTATGCAGCACAGACCCGTCTTGTCTAGCTGGACCTTTGCAGAAACTCTCTCCCCCCAGAACAGCAGATAAATTGTCTGTGGTGAATAGAGCAGCTGAGGCAAATCTGTGCCCTTTTCTCCACCAGGAGATTTCTCTTGTGTCGCTGGATTTGCTCCACACACAGCAGCCACAATAGTCTAAAATACAGCAGTTGTATGAACAAAAGGGTCAAAGTTTAACTCGACTGTAATATTGCCATGAGAAAGAGAAGCAGAGAGATGGAGAGGGAACCTTATTAAGACCTGTGCTCCAGCGGCTTAGCTCTCAACTCCTGAGTGAGTTTTATCAGAGAAGGCCCTTCAAGCATGACCACAGTAATGAACCTATTAGCCATGAAATTGACTTTTCTGATAAATAAGGAATAGATGAGAGTTTAGGGGACCAATTCCGCATTTCAAGCCTTTTGTTTGAAATTCATAATTACATTTGAGAATTAGCGCTTTTTTTTTTAACAACTGGATTTGCACATATGCACACGAGTTCTTCGTCATCAAGTTTTCTACTTAGCCTCTTCTATTAAGTATGCTGCAGAATAATAATTGGACCAATTTTCTGGGTTAAAAACATTAACCCAACGCCAGAGCCGGTGTTTAGAAAGTGTCCAAACTGCATAAATAATGGAATGCGAATATTCAAGGCAGTGTATCAGCAGATGACTCAATCAGCAAATGCAAACTTCCCTGATTCCTGAAATAGCATTTTAATCAACTGCTGTGATGACACTTGGCAAACTTTAGGACCTCCTAGTGCAAATGTCTTCTGTCTACCTTTAATTACTGCTTGGAAATAACGTGATTGTCTTTCAATGCATGACTAACTCGGGGTATACTTAAAGGTCAGACAAGAAACAACAATGGGACTCATGCAAGAACCGATTGTATGAAAAGATTTGTTCTTAAGTGGCGCGTACAAATAATTTGCATTCTTCAATTTTCTTAGAGACTTAGTAGAATTTTCTCAACATTGCAAACGAAATTCTTGAGTGGTCTAAGTTTGTAGTATTTGACCACCTGCCATCCTAAGTCATGGCTTGTATCGCTTTAGCAAGACGGTTTTCAGCATCTAACTTTTCACCAATCATTTCCCTTGTTATTCTGTCACAGTATATACAGCGCTGCTTTGATGACATGTCGTTTGCAACTGTATTACCCCTTTCCACTCCACCCCTCTTAACCATAGACCCATTTTTGTCTTTTTTGTAGGGAGA
This sequence comes from Sebastiscus albofasciatus, assembly GCA_916701655.1. NCBI lineage: Eukaryota > Metazoa > Chordata > Actinopteri > Perciformes > Sebastidae > Sebastiscus > Sebastiscus albofasciatus. The sequence continues at coordinate 9,226 of CAKAOI010046017.1, read as the reverse complement.
GACACAGGGTCTTTAAGGGGAGATAGCAGGCCAGCAGTATATGTCACATAGAAATCTGTGAACTTGAAGATTAATTTGAGATGTGTGTCAAGTTCCTTTTGTCATAAATATAATATAAATTATATAAAATAATGAATTAATTAAAATACATTTTGTGGCTTTACACATATATATGATAGATATATTATGGCCTTTCCCATGCTCTATTATGTCTCATAAGTTGTTGCAGCAATGTTTGGGTTGATACCATTTGTTACACAGATTTAGTGCTAAATTTAACGACTTTTTACCACTTAAGAATTGATAAAAATGATCAATAATCCCTCCAAATTACCACATTAAGACACAAAGACCTCGAGGAACACCATAGAAAAAGCCATGCTGTGATTTGTTATCAAAAACTTTTGACATTTGTAGATTTCTGCAAGAATTACATTTTTCGGCGGTTGGATGGCGAGCACTTCTGTTCTGGAAATTGCTCAGTAACCCCCTTATTGTCAATATACTAGGAAAGCCATATATCCTCTGAATGTTCTAGGTCTCTAGTTTGTGGTTGTAAAGTTTCATGAGGCTGTGATTATCCTAGACACCATCACCACAGGTCATTTTATACTGTGCGGTAAAGTAGCAAAAATGGTCTCCCTACAATAAAATGGCTACTATGGGAACTAACATCATCACACATGAATACATCCACAAGAATCTCAGCTCTACTGTGGTACCCAATTTATGCAATTGTAAGACTGTTTAGGGACCCCCGTATGCAGAATTATTCAAATACATCATTTTTAGAATAGGCGAAAATAACACATTTATACTGCATGCCAAAAATTGCATTGTTTTTGCCCCAAACTGCATGTGATTATCATAAAGTAGGCAAGTGGGCATCCGTGGGTACCCAAGTCAGAGGTCAAGGGACCCCTGTGAAAATGGCCAGGCCAGTTTTTCCTTGCCAACAGTTAGCCTTACTTTGGAGCGTTAGTTAAGCCTCTCAACATGCTAGCATGACATGGCTGGTACCAGTGGATTCCTTAGTTTCGTGTGATACCAGTACCTCCTCTCTAGCTCTAAAACTGAGCCTGCTACAGCCTCCGAAAGGCCATAAAGTCGACCGAGGGTGCTGGCGCCCTCAAGTAGTGGAAGAGGTTAATATATTCTAATTGCTTCAGGACCTCTAATATGACTACTAACGCTGCTAAATTTGTTATGTTTCCATCTGCTGCTTTACAACATCAGGACTTCAAGATCAGCACTTTGGTAACATTATTGTGAGTAAACTTGAAAAATGGAGCGGAACAGGTAGCCTCATATAGAAATGTAGGGGCGTAAATTATGCTAATGATCACATCTCATAAAGCTAGCTACTCATGAACAGGTGGCGTTCATCAAATTGAAATGAGCAACATATGACAAGTTTATTCAGCTAAGAGAGTTTAATGAATCTCATTTGGAGCACTTGTACGAGCAAGAAAAAAGTGAGATGTTTTGGATGAAATGTTCTTGTATGACATCCGTTGGCTGTTCTTTATTTGCATTCATGATTAACACTTTGAGTTCCTCGCATAGTGACCGTATTCAAATCGCTGTCATCACTGTGGAGAGCAGTTGGGTCTTTTCTGAAACAGGTGGTTTGAGCATTTCATTGGCTAAGGAGTGGAATACCAATGAACTTTAACTGTTGCTGGTGCGAAAAGGGCCCAGACAATCTCAGTGTGTACAGAAAGGCCCACAACACTTTTCTATTTGCATGGATATCTCGTGACATCCAATCAACATACCCTATTGTGTTGAGTGTCAGACCCTGGTTGATTGATTGTGGTCCTGCTTTGCACCCCTCTGCTCAGAGCTCAGCTGCGCAATGACAGAAAGGACACGCAGATGAATAATGCATGTCTATATCAACCCATCTTGCAAGCACAATGCTACGAGAGATGGATAGATAGAGAGAGGGGCAGATGGACAGTGAAAGCGCGGGATGTATTCCAGAGCTGATCAAGATGGCCACTGTACATGAAATTAGAAGTCATGACACAATCTCACATAAAATGTCCAATAAACTCAGCGCAACCAACGACTTTCATTAAGTTAGCAGCACTAATATGAGATGACGGATCTTGTTTTGAAATTCACCGAGACTTTGAAATTAAAAAAGCTTTCAGACGGTGAAGTCCCCTCTCTAGCTTATCTAATTAAAGGTCTATTTTATTCTTTCAAGGTCTTCCTATTGCTCTTAGAATTTACAAATTGTAGGCCAATGCCATTTCGTGCCATTCACTCTCCCAGAACGGAAACTGAATCACTCAACACCTGCTACGATAAAGTAAATTTAATTCTTGGAACAGAACTCAACATCGCCATTGGAGTGAGTTATACTGTAGAAAGGGTATCGTGGTTACAGCAGAAAAATATCTTATTTATTAACTTTGGTGAGGAGCCATCCACGGCCAGGGGTCTGAGGCCAACATATTGAATTTGTATCAGTAGCTCTTTTTTTGGAAGGTGCTTTATCACTCTGCAGTGAAATTGTATTACCCTCAAACAGCCTAGAAAAACAAGACGATATCAGCCTGCTTCCTTCTGTTACACACCATTAGACAATACTGTTATTTTTGACCATTATTGTTCTCCAATGCCAACAAAGTGATTCTCTCTGATGCTAAATTCAAAAGTGGTTTCATGTGAAGTGGATGAGAGGGAAATAGGAAGAATAACAAGGAGAGAAGGTTGACGTTTAATCATGTGATCTGTCTTGTGCGAGTGTTCTTAGTAATTAAGGCTAATTAAGATGCATGACTCTCAATAAATTGAATGTCAAATTGGGTATGCACATTCACAAGCTAACTAGTGATTAACAATATGGCAATTTTAACATATGTTGCGTCAAAACAAGTAATACATTTACATGTCACACTTTTGTCTAAAGAAGCGTATAAATGAGGTACAATCATTGACTGTATATCAGAAGTGGACGTAGTCACCATGATGTCACCAATTGGTTTGTGGACTGCCGTTTTGAAGCTTCGAGTTCGTCATTTTGTCTGTCGCCATCTCGGTTTTTGGCCGTCGTCATCTTGGTTATTTTTAACCAGAAGTGACACGAGAGGGTGGAGCTAAGTACAACCGAACACTGAATAAGACATTTTTAGGCGACCAAATCAGTTATAATTAACTTTCATATACTGAAAACACACTGTGAAAGGGTTAAAGTTCTAAGACGAAAACACGGACAGCTCCCAGATCGGACAACACCGTGGTAGTGTCAGTCACAAGGTAGCCACGCTCTAAAGCATACCCTGCTTTATGGTCTATTTGATTCTAAATGGGACCATAATTTACTGAAACAACATCATGCTGAATAGAAGAAGACTTTAAACTAACAATGTTTACTGAGGTAATAAATCAAAGTGAGAAGTAGGGTCATTTTCTGATATACTTCTATACAGTCAGACTTCTTTTTGCAACCAGAGGAGTCGCCTCCTGCTGGATATTAGAAAGAATGCGGGTTTAAGGCACTTCCTCATTGGCCACAGTTTTCAGACCCTGGAGTTGCCCACTGGGTATAATTCAAGCCACAGTACATCAAGGAGAAACCTTCGAGCATCTTGTAAAATGTTGTTTTTGGTGGGAAACTTAAATAAATCCAGTTGTTGTTGTAATGGCGATGTTTTCACAACAATATAAATTAGATAATAGAGAAGGAATTATGACCTGTTTAACTTCCTAACAAAAAACAGTATGCAAACTGTAATAGAGGAGTGGATGTTGGAGTACATGGGATTTATTGTTTTAATTTTGTTTTTAAACGTGGTATTGAATAATTGGTATCGAGAATCATGGAATTTTACTGGTATTCATATTGACTACTAAATTTCTGGTATTGTGACATCCCTACTTTACACAGTCACACAGGCTCACAGTAGGAGTTAAATAGATTTCCATGTACTGGAGTAGAAAGTAATAATTAAAATAATCTGCCTTCATTGCCGTTCTTTTTCCAATTGTGGAATCTGCAGGAGACATCACTGACCGTGATGATCATTTAAGCAAAAATACAAAATGCATATAAATACCATAAAATGTCCTACAGACAGCCCACCCACTCACACATGGCGTTATGCGGTGTCCTGTGTCGCTCTACGCTGTTTGCAAGCCAACAACAGTGTCAGAGTGATTTTACATATTGTACCTCAGTTTAAGAGGGAAAAAAGCGTGATGATAGAAAACCACATGATGGACTTGACTGTTGTATTCCTGCTTATACTTTTTAGTTTTCTACTGCCATATCACCATATTACTGTACTCTTACGTTATTGCCGAAAAAAATCTGAATTCAAAGTTTGATTATATCTTTAAGTCCTGTAGTCAGAGTTTCTAAGTACAATTTTAGGTGTTGGTTGTTGATTTAATCAATTTGTCATTTGGCAACATTATTTGTTGGATTTGAAATCAAATCAATATAAAATCTTTTATATTTTTCAATTCAGATCATTCAGTTTTACCAATCCACGTACAATGAACACACAAAAGGAATGTGTTTTTAACTCAGTTTTGCTTGTGCAGTAGCAGTGCTGCTTTTGAGAAATTGTGAAAGTTGTTGATTTGAGTTTGTTTACATTTGCTCTTGAAGACTTTATCTTGTCTGTTAGCTTTTAGAAAGAAAAGAGTGGCAACAAACACTACCAACATGAAAATAAACCCTTTATGGTTCCTAAATACAGCAGTCCTTTATCATGCCTAAATATATACAGCATGGATCCCGTATTCAGCTTAAACAGATGCTTAAAAAGCCCAGACAATGATTACTTTTAACCCAGAAATTGTTACCAATTGCAGAGAAAGATTTGAATATGACCCAGTTTTAGGAGATTTGCTTGCGTTCTGCTGACGTCACGGTCTAAAACGCTGGAGGCCTGACAACTTCAGCATGAAGGGAAGATGTCTGTTAAAATTTTAGGAACCCTGTGCAGAATGCAGAGTTGTGGGAACATGCTGTTTGAAGTCTTAAGCCTCCTCGACCTCAACAGCATACTAAATTCAAAGTTACTGATTTCAATGGACTCTGAACTTTAATATTTTCCAAAATCCTTCGGTTCAAATATCTTGAATGTCCTGTTAAAGGATCAGTGATGGAGAATAGATAGGCTGCTCCATCATATGTAATCTGACTCTACATCATGATTAGCCAAATATTTTATATAGGTCATTGAAATATCAACTGATCTACCAGCAACAGCAGCCCAGTAACATGCTGTAATAAACCTCATTTTCCAATTAATGCTCACAAGCCATTAACCAGGTTGTTTTATTTTATTACAATGTGGAGATTATCCGTGTTTACACACCTAAACTAATAACCTTCTTTTTATGGACTATTTATTAAGAACAGACTATAGTCTCTGAGGAGCTTGCAGAGTTTTGTTGTAATTATTGTGGCCCACAATGGCCAAGTTGCAGCTGGCTCTCCAAAATAAGCCACAGAGCTTGTTGGTATGATTTATAGCCTTTGGGGCCAATGCTGCCTTAGCAGACTAGTTCTTGGAAAAGAAAGTTCTCCCAGCAGTTACAAGAAGGAAGAAGGATTGTTGAAACTGAAGTTTTATTTGACTTTGGCTTTTTCAAATTGGATGTGAATGGATTCATTATAATGCAACATTGTGATTGGTAAAACTAGCAAGGAGTGTTTCAGCAGGGATGCCCCTACCATCAGCACAGATACTGACCTTATGAGGTGTATTGGCCATGACGTGACCGATCCACAGTAGATACAGATTCTTTGTCAATGTCATTATAAAAATTCAGTTTTTCCACAATCAGTTCCATCTACTCCGTCATGGCGGGCTGCCACAGCAATGGCTGGCCTTATGTTACCTTACATAAAGTGATTCCAATGAGTACAGATTTGTACATTTGGGTAAAACTGGTATCTGATTGGTACTCTACTGTCTGCAGATACCCTGAGAGTCGTGGTATCAAAATCGTTAACAGGAGGGATAAAAATAGATTGGTGCATTCCTGTCTTCCAGTTTGACTGTGTTTTGTGTAAAACCTGTGAACTCTTGTAAATATCGCAATGATTGGCAAAATGATAGTTAATTCTAGCAATCACAAGAATGTGAATTTCTGGGAGGACTAACTACTGTCCTTAAAGGACACATTTTTACAAGTTTGTTTACAGGTTTTAGGGAGTACAGCTGCATATGTGGAAAAAAGTTGTATAAAGGCTTTTGTGTCTCCAGAGGGAGCTGCGTGAAATCTGATAAATCAGTGTTTGTTGGTGCTGAAGACTGTTGTGGAAGTCTAAAAATGAAAAATAAATCTGGAGGCGTGGAGTTAGAAAGAAGTGATGTTACCGGACCTCTGTAGCCCGCTACTCATCTCTGCTTGAGGCTTGCGGCTCAAGGCTACATTAGCCACTACTAGCATAACACACCCCAATCACCCATCAAACTGTGAGTGGTCGAGTTGCACTGTGGGTAATGTAGACACCAGGTGTTGCCAAGGCAAAGGAATGTGTAGAATAAAAAAGACGATATTTCTGCTTCTGCTGCAGCCATTTTGATACTTTCGTCCATCCCAAGTCTGACATTGACTACGTTTACATGTACACTAATGTGCCACTATTATTCCGAATATGACAATATTTCGAATTTGATGCGGGTCATGTAAACAGCATATTCTGTTTGGATATTCTGAATTAGGGTAAAATATACCAATGGACAGGTATACAGCGCATTCAGAATATTTGTCTCAATTGTGTTTTTTTATGGCAGTTTGCGACACACGGCCTCTTGCTTGTTCACGGTCAGCTCTGAGCGCTGTACACCAGCCAACTACCCAACAGTTTGCAGAATTGCATGCCCAAAATAAAAGCTCACATTTCTGGTCGGAAGGAGAAACACACCTACCTTTAAACATTATAAAAGACTTCAATCAACAGGTTTTTTGGATATGCGCAAATATCGCAAAGCAGACCTTTTCAAGAAGGTGGTTGAAGGAATGAAAGAGGGAGGCTGTGTTCGCACGGTCGAACAAGTCATCAGAGTACTCACAGCTGCATGTAAACGGAAATATTAGTGGAATATTCATTTTCATGAGCCATGTACGTTAGTAGGAATATTTGTCCAATATGTCTTTTTCGGAATAAGGGCAAATAACTGAATATTATGTGCATGTAAACGTAGTCCTCGTTATAGAAATACAATACTAAATTGGCGGAGTACTCTTTTAAATGCTTCAATTGCATCTGCTAAGTAGCCATGCTAGAGTCGTCTGGCCTGAAGCATGGTGCACAATTGTAGTGATTGTATTGATTCTCCACTGCTCATAAAAACATAAATAATCTCACACATTGCTGTTGTCATTTTCTTTGTTTGCCTCGATGCCATTCAGTCTACAAGAGAAAGAAATCAAACTTGTGGACTCCAGTAATGGTAGTCTGCTCAATGAAATATAAGATGGCTTCCTGTCCTTGTAGAATATGCTGCTGGTTGATGGATTTTATGGTGTGATCTTGTCCTTGTACATTGAATCCTCCCATTTCTGAATTCCCCTGAGGCAGCAATTAGCCCTCAGTCTGTCAGCGGCTAATGGCTTTCTAATTGAGTCTCCACAGGTAGTGTACCTGTTGTGGGGGTTAAATGGAAACAATGTGGGCAGGACACAGATCTCAACCATGCTGTTTTTTTTTTTTTCTTCTTCTATTTGTCATTTCACAGTGACCAGCAGGAAGCAATGTCCTCAGTCTATAAGCGTCATCCTTTGTCTCGATCTGGTTTTCACCCCACTGCTTCCCATCCAGCATGCTGTTGTGCCATGCTGTTCAGCTCTGACATCTATTTGACTCCATGTGTCTGCAAAAAGCGTCACAAATGCATCAACACACCATATACACACCCGCTTTGTACAATGTTTAGAGTGGCACAATCCAGCAGTTGGTAATCACATTTTGGCTTTAGGGTTTTCTGCTACACCCTTTTCACTAACAATACATAGGTTTGTAAAGCACATAGTGTAGAAATGATGGATTTTAATTAAAAACTCATGTGCATGTGAGACTTTTCTGGACTGCTAATTGACATAGAACAAAAAGAAAATTAAATTTACACTATCAAGTTTGCCAGTTTTCTGGGTGTATGGGTACATTTTGTGTTGCATAGTGCTTTAAAACTCTCTTTGCTGTTGCACCACCACACATCCTCCCCTCATTTTTCTTAAAGCCTCTCATTCCTCCACACCACACATTTCTCTACAGCCTGCATTTTGTCTAGCCTCTTACCAACTTCAATCTTCTTTCCAATATCCCTCTCCTAAGGTCCATTTTACACTTTCCATTATCATTCCCTCGCAGGGCTCTCTTTTTCGGAGCCCACTTGTCATCTCCAAGTCCATCTCTATGTGCCCTTTTAAAAGCCTTTCTTTTTTCTGATCAGACTGAAGGACACCATCACCAATTTCACCTGCTGTTTTCCTAATGATTCTCATATTTTTGTTGTCTAATCTTAGCCAAAACATTCGCTTGGTAATGTCCCGACCATGCGCACTTAAGGCAAAGTCACATTGCCGCAAACGACCTAAAATAAAAGTATCATATCTCGTCTCATCGCTCCCCTTTATTCAAATTGGCAGCTCTCTGTATTGATCAGAGTGGGGAGTGCATTAGTGCCTAAACATGGACTCTCGCTCTCAGGCTGGTAAAGCAATAAAGGGGCTATTGATCACGCTGCTCATCTGACAGCTGCCTATTTTGTATGTGTACGTGTAGCTTGTAGTTGAGCGGCATGAGGTGACGCTTTGCTTCAATAATGTCTTCAACAGCTGGTGCACGGCATTGCTTGCTGTGCTGAAATTTAATTACGTATTAATGGTTTCTTTACAAATTAATTCCGTTGGGTAGCAGAGTGGTATAGCGGGTGTGGAGTCCATCCTTTAACCAAGCTGTGGTGTAAGCCGTTGTGACAGAAAGCGTCCCAGCCACAGGGATGTTGTTGTGCACTTGATCTTGTCCTTTGACCTTTTTGAGGAGAGGACAAGCTCAAAAACAGGGTCGATAGAGTTCCTAAAACCACCCCGTGTAATTGTTTGTACCATTTACTATAATCAATATCAGAGTTATTTTCTGTGTGTGTGTGTGTGTGTGTGTGTGTGTGTGTGTGTGTGTGTGTGTGTGTGTGTGTGTGTGTGTTGCGCTCTAATTAAAGGCTCTGGATGGGGAACATTGCTGTACGTA
>CAKAOI010046016.1:28364-56692 GCA_916701655.1 Sebastiscus albofasciatus | reverse complement strand
TGTGTCAGCATTAGCAATTAGATGCATTTTTGGTCAGTGGAGAGCCCAACAATGTATTTTTTTCTCACCAGTCTCCACTTCAATGATATACAGCATATCACAGGTGCATTAGTACTATCTGTAGATATGTCATTGCCACTTCCATAATATTTCTGTCCACTGTCTATTGATTCTTTACAATCAATACAGAACATGAACAGCATTTCTGTGTGAGTGTTCTTGTTTCAGTCTTTTAAAATAAAGTAGCCCGAGCTGTAGGAGAGTGAACAATAAACAGTGAGGCTGATCAACTAGATCAAACTGTGCTGGATTACATGCTGCAATGCTGAATGGCGAACTCCACCACTACACATAAAAACTATTAAATAGAGTAGGGGTGGGAAAAAAAATTGTTTCACCTATGTAACACGATTTTTTTTTCTCATGAATTTGAAATAGATTTTTCAACGTCAGAATCAATATATTTGCTTCAGTTGAGTCTATGCAGAGGTAAAAGAAAGTTACTGCTTTTATTGTTGTAATCAGAGTAATGGAGAATGGAGGTTTGTGAAAACATGATGACCAGAAATAGTATCAAAAATCGGGGTTTGATTTCATGAAAACATTAAGGATTATAACTTTAATGGCATGTTAGTTTCAGATGATTCTATGAATAAACATAAGTGATGCAAACAATTCTGTAACTGATTCATTTCACAGTATACCACTCGCAATTAGGGTTGTTAACGATACATCGATCTGGATTGATACATCAATTCAGTGACCAATAATCTAATATGATTGATGCAAATTGAAAACATCAATACATAATCATCTCTAATATGCCTTTATTTTGAAATTCCCATGGCACGTCTGTGTCACCACTTGTGAGTTGATATAAATGTAACTGATATTATGAGGTCTTTGTTAACTTACTCCGTTAATGTACAGGTCCTACTTGCCTCCCGGCTCCTCTAAAGGAGCCCTCTGGTTAAAGACGAGCCCTCTGCAGGGTCTCTACCATTTAAACAGTTCTGCTTAGAGAGCTGCACCTGTCTATCACCCTGGAAGCTCTGCTGGAGACAAGAGCTCAATGTGCTGCTGAGTGTACTTTGATTCTATTCTTTCATTGTAGTCCTCTAGTCATCATTTTGGTTTTTGATGATTGTCACTGGAAAAAAAAGGCATTTATACAAAAACATATTTTTATCTTTGGCAAGTTTAGTGTATTCACCCAACCTGCATGTGTTTGGAGGAGTGGGAATCTCTAGGCACCTCATGATTCGATTCCAATTCAGAGGCCTACGATTCCTTTTTTCTCACTGTTTGACTACTTCATACTTTTAAAACAGCGTATTTGTAATGATCCATAATTAAAATAAACAGATGAATTTACTTCCATCATCTTCTATTAATACAATAGTACTGTAGTAATAAATGGAAGAGATGTGTCAACTGGAAGGATACAGTACATTTGCCAACATATGCATACCACTTGCATACAGTGTGGCTCTTGTCCAGATCCTTTTTCCCTTCATTATCATAGAGGCCAAAATGCTTCCATATACGCTCGCTTCTAAACCAGGAGGTGCAGGTCAGATTGTATCCATCTGCGGTTGCTTGCGCTCAGCCATCCTCACCAAAACTTGAGAAGAAGCCCAGCTTAGAACGTAAACACAATGCACATGTTTCCGTTACATTTCATCATCCAACTGGCTCAGCTGTAAGGGACATACAGCCCAGTCTTACAAAATGGTTACAGGCAATCATAGTGTCGAATTGGGTTTTGACTTTTCTGCATAGAGACATAATATTTTGAGAGAATCGCAACGCATACAAGAATGGATTTTTCCCCCACCCTTACGTGGACTGTGGGAAGAAAGCAGAGCACCCAGAGGAAAATAAAGCACAATCAGAAAGAACATGCAAACTCCACACAGGCCTTAAAGCGGTTCAGCAGCTCAGAATATAGTTCTCAGCGAAAACTCAAAGAGCTGCTGAACATGTTGCAGATCAGTACATCACTTGAAGTGATTTAAAAAAAAAAACAAAACACTACAAAAGGTTTGCACAGCAAGTGGTTCTTTTGTTTTCTCATTTTCCCTTGTTTGCATTATTGATTTCTTTCTGCTTTTCTACTCTAAATAATCTTTTACATAAAACGCAACAATAATCCGTTTCAGTTATTCAGTGAGACAACAAGCCAGTTACCAGAAACTGAGGGTCGTTCAGTCTTTCAAAAGCTAATGTTCTTTTTTGAAGAGCTAATGTTGATACAAAGTATGGATGCATTAGAATAATGTTCCATTGCCAAAAGCGTATTTCCTGCACAAAGAGAAAATGGCCTTATAAGCTGGCAGTGAGTGGAAATTTAACAAGTATATGGATTGGGGAGCAAGAACACTAAGCTTGGCTGACAGACAGATTGAAAACAGAGGGAGAAATCAATCAGTGAATGTGCAGGCTCAACAATGCATCAATGATTTTACTAAGGGCAGACAAGAGCCAAAAATGAACCAGAGAGAGAGAGAAACGAGAGAGAGGGGAAGAGATGGAGCTAGCAGCCATTTCCATCTGTAATAATTTCCCCTCTGCCCTGTGATGGACTGATCGATGTCTTAAGGGTGGATTAACTGGAGAATCCCCCATCAGCTGAACCCATTCATACACTATGGCAGCCACCGAGAGCACTCACAAAAGGAAGTGGGTGGGAACAGCGACACAGACCACGTCTCTGCTTTCGGCTCGATCTAGCTCATTACCTGTGTTTGTCTTGGAACGGGGTGCAATTTACATCCAGCCAGGCCTGTAAAATCTCTTGAACCTGAACAGTGGAGAGTTCACCCGCCAGAGCCCACAGAAACAAACACAATGGAGGACAATTTAATGGGAAGGATTCACATCGGCGGCAGCTCTCGGAGGGACAGAGGAGCAGAACAAACACACACTTTCGGCAGCCAGGTATTTCCTTTTAGTCTCCATGCAGTCAGCAGGTCGTGACTTTAGCAGAGGGTTGACGATACTCGGTATGCTGATGGGCTCTCAAGTGTGTGCGAACACACACGCCAAAAAAAAACATGCAAACACCATCACACTCCTGCAAGAATGTGCATAGCCATAAGGATAAAGGAGATACTACATATTAACTCACAAGTCAGGTCAGGTTGATTTGTGAAGCCTGCAATCACACAGCAACAGCTATTATCATTTTCCTCCTTAAATTAAGTGATTACAATAGTCTACTTTAGAGTTAAAACAATTAGTCAATCAGAGAAAAGTATTCATCCATAACTTTGATAATTGTTTAAGCAAATAATAAAGCAACTGGAATTACCACCTTGTGATTGTGTGCCTCTACCAACCAGTCAAGTTGCAGTTTACATCCATGTCTGTCCACAGTGTCACTACTTAATCAGCCAAGCACTTAATCAGCCAAGCTCTGATTGGTCAGTACTGACAAGGTACAAGGATTGTAAAATGCTTTTATACGAGTTGATCTGTTATCTGGAACATACAACATGCTCCGGAGCAGGTTACGTGTTCTGCATTAGTTACCATGGTGATCTACCCAGGTAAGAAGTGAATCACTGTCATAGGACTTAAAACCCAGAGTTAAACCTGAAGTTACCTCCTTAACCTCAAATCCTGCTTCATAGTACAGGCCTCTGGTCTATTTGTACATTCAGATTAAACACAGTTTTAAACTCCTTTAATGTCCAACAGCCTGTGGAAACATTCAAGATGAGAAAACTCAGACTTCAAAGTCATCTCGGTTTGCAGCAACCAACTAAGTGGAATGAGGTAGGAAATCTAGCATCACATAAACACACACTGTTCTATGAGGCTCCATTCGGTTGTCAGCTGCATGTTAAAAATCACTGCGATCCATCCTTTTTATTTGATTCCACTGCGGCTGCTCTGTGGCTTCAGCTCTGCCCACTTATGTCTTCGGATTGAATTACGATCAATAACAGCATCATGTTTTTTTATCAGCTGATATGTTTTCTGACATTTCACATGAAAGAGTCAGTGAGGCTTTTCCTCTTAAAGTAAACCACCACAGAGTTCCCTCTTTGAAGTGTGCTTATCCTGTTCCCTTGGACTCTGGGAAGCCTGTCTCGCTGACTGTTTACCACTGCTTTGTTGAGCGGTAATGAGAAGGGAACCTCTAATCTGTGATGCCACACTAATGAAGCACTCCACAGAGATTTGATTGGAATAGATAGACACGGTTACAACTCCCACACACGGGGACGCACAAAGACATCTACTAGTTTGCAAATCAAGGTGCTGTTCTAATATGACAGTCATTTCATTTTAAGACAATTCCTCAATATCAGCAGGGGTGAAAGTAGGCCGGTATGGTCCGGTACTCTGTACCACTAAAAGACGAAACGAAGAGGGAACAGTAGCTGCCTGCCAAAACCCACATACAACCCATCACTCACGATCACATTTCAACAAGAAAACACATCTGCTAACATCAGGTCAACATACAGTTTGTTACCTCTGCCAAGGAGGTTATGTTTCCGGTTCAGTTTGTCTGTTAGTTTGTACATGCAAGTTCTTTTCAGACAGGGAGTGACACTCCGCCTGCATACTTGCTTGGATCTGTGGGGTCTGACTGCGCTCCTCATGCAGACAAGCGCTCCGCGAGTAAACGCCTTGCGCTATGCGTGGCGACCATGGAAATGGCATCGGTGCGCTACTGTAGGCTATGTATCCCTCCCAGGACAACTATGTGGTGCATCAAATATTCCTAAATCACAGCTCCATTTGTTGACACATGTGGAAATGCTGTTTCACTTTCATTAACATTGCAAGAAAGGGCATTTGTGATGCATTCATGTGGTGTCAAAATAATCAGAAATACAAGTTCACGACAGGTAAAATTCATGTGACAGCCCCCTTAAGTTGGAATAACAACTCAAAACTTGAAAAAACTTTTGTCAATATTTTCAAATAATTCTGCAGCACTTTCACCATTTAAATAAATAATTTGCTATCCATGATGTCAAGTGTTTCGAATTTCTTTCTGCACCATATAGGCATTGAATCGTGTGTTCAGGGATGCATGAAGTGGGGGAAGCAAGAATAAAATTAATGACTAAATAGTGACTTGGGCTTCAGTGGGCTTGGTTAACTCTGTCAGTGCTAGTCATTTGAACTACTTCTTTGTACAGCGCATTGATTGTTTGTATTTGTATTTTGTTTGTGCGTACAAATAGATATTGGGCTGCCTCTGGCCATAAGATTACCAGATGTGAATTGTCCAATTACGCGGTATTGCCCTTTTAATTTCAACTAACCACTTCTGCAGCAATCCCTCCTCATTAACTGGGCTCAGTCCCTGATGGAGACAAATGGAAGAGGCCCTCCTGCAAATCCAGACAGTCGGGTCCCATCAGCCCGCAGCAGAGAGCTGTCTGCCAAGGTAAACACAAACACTCGCCACCACAGAACAACGTCTGCCAGCCAGCGGGGCTGTGCTAGCTAGCTACATTTGAAAAAACACACATGAACACTACGCAGAATGAGTAAGGATGTCGGTTTATACAATAAGTGGAGGCAATACTCATAAAGAGCCTATTTGGGTAAATTCACAAAACTAGAAGTAAAGCAGCAACGGGGTGTAATTTCCATCACTCTACATTATCATACATTTATATATCTCAGGTTCTATTCTTCTCAGCAATAGTTATAAAGAACTGAAAACCTCGAGCTCTCATTCAGCAGCAAAGTCAGACTGTCTGCTGAGCTGTACACAACCTTTCAACAGATTAACTCTGCAGGAAATGTGTCTCCTGCAGTCAGATTCCTGCTAGTACTGGACGGTAAACACTTTTTAATTTCCTGTACACTATGAATTTTTCATATAATGCTACACCCGTGCATAGCTGCGAACACAGACTGTTTATAAGAAGTGGACGTAGTCACGACACGAGAGGGTGGCAAGTACAACCGAACGCTGAATAAGTCATTTTTAGGCAATCAAAACATTATAATTAACTTTCATGAACTGAAAACACACTGTGAAAGGGTTTAAGTTGACAAAAACAAGGAAAACTCCCAGACCGTGGTACCAACCTGTCAATCACAAGGTAGCCACACCCTAAAGCATACCCTGCTTTATGGTCTATTTGACTCTAAATGGGACCATAATTTACTAAATGAGCATCATGCTGTATTGAAGAAGACTTGAAACTAGCGACTGAGACCATAAACTCACATTTAAAATGTTTACTGAGGTAATAAATCAAGTGAGAAGTAGGCTCATTTTCTCATTGACTTCTATACAATCAGACTTCCTTTTGCAACCAGGAGTCGTCCCCTGCTGGCTATTAGAAATAATGCAAGTATAAGGCACTTCTGCACTGACTTCCCTTTTCAGACTCTGAGGTTGCCCACTACTCTGAACCAGCGATGGTGTAACCGGTCTTTTCTCACAACCAAAAATCCAGGGTTTGTCGGCACATTGAACTGATCCAAGCTTGATGTGTTTGTTTGTTTTTTGGCTTCACGGTTGTTCAATCCTGTCCTGCAGGGACATCAGAGGCCATGAGAACACAAACCATTTTCAGCGTTCCTCTAACCTAGCACCCGAAGTGCCCACATAGTGCTTCAGCAGAGCAAATATGTTTCCCTCTCATCTTCTTTCTACTCTCCCCAACATCTTCACATTTGCAGCCTTGTCATACAGAGATCTGAAAATACGTCCGAGCTTTTTCTCATCTTACTTTCTTTGCTTGTTGCGGGTGAGGGTGCAACAATATTGTGCTCGGCTGAGGAACCTGCTGTGGGTGGGTGCTAATTCTAATTGGAGGAATGGTAGCGGTGCGAACGCTGGAGGACAGGCCTCGCTTTGACATTTTGGTATTTCTCGATACGGCATGGGCTTTGAATAATGTCAGCCAAGCACACGGTTGTTTTGCTAACAAGCGAGCCTGGTCGAGACACTAATGAATGTTAGAGAGTGGAGATGGAGCCAGCTAAAAGCGAACAGAACGGAGGTTATTGGTAGGCAGTCGTAACCGTGCAAGCACACACAAGTGCACGTGGGAGTCCAGCAACATACTGAGCAGAAACTGAACTACGATGAAGGGTACTACAATATGTGTTCACTGACCAGTAAGAAAGCTGAACCGTGGATATCTGTACACGTATCATGTGCCTTTCACATTGTGTGTTTTTATCAATCCCTCTGTCTTCAATATGCTACAGAGGTTATTGTTTCTTCTTTCCTTTTCACGCTTTGTCTTTATACAATCTGATAAATCTGGTATGAGTGTAAACAAAAGATAATAGAAGGCTGTGCCCAGACGTGCTTAACCATCTCAGATCTGTGAAGAGAATTGGTGTCAGGGAGGTGAACCAAAAGAAGAAGAGAAGCTACAGTACATGCTTGCAGCACATGAAAGCTACATGAAAGTAATCAGTAAACATGAGCTCGGGAGTTATTACAGCCCTGTTTGTACATGCTCGAGGAACACACGCCTAGATCCTGTAATACTCAGCTGAAGATGAACCTGTATTGATATTCTACGTGTTGCTCTGACATTCACATTCACATTCACAGTGTATGAACATTGATTATTTACTTGTCAGTGATGAGCATCACCATAGGTGTCATTCATAGATACTTCATGTAGAACGTTTCTCAAAATGTATACTATATTTAGCATCTTATCATAAAGATAATAAAGATGCTGCTATTATTTAACAGCCCCATCATAACAGTAAAGATGGTTTGGCAACATGAAGTCCAAACCATGCATTTGTGTCCATTTTCTTGTCAGACCAAAGACTGTATATATAGATGGATGATGGATGTCTCCCCTTCTTCCCACTGTACAAAAGTGAAGCCAAAATATCCCGGATACCTGGAGCTGTCATCTTGAGATTTTGACATGATTTGGAGCCAGAGTTTGCGTAGTAGTTAGCACCATGGTAGTTGTTTGGCTAGAAAGACACAACAACTAACCAAAATACCTCTATAACTTACATTTATGATCAAACTGACACATGTTCTATTACACAGCCTCGTGGCAGTTATGGAAAGTTAAAGTTACATCTCCTCTCTCATACAATTCCCGGGCCTCCGGCTCCGTAACTACTTCACTCGGAGCAGCTGTCAATCATGACATCTCACTAGGGTGACCATACTTTCAAACCCCCAAACCGGGACCCTTAAGTGTAGCGCACGGTCATGCGCGCGCACGTGCATGCGCTAATATGCAGGCACCACAGGCGTTTTTATCAGGATGGCTAACTTGGCGCACCTGTGGTGCATTTGAGCATGGAGTGGGATCAGAGAGAAGGCGTTATTATAGGAGGGTGCATTAGAGGCTACGACAATCATGATGATTTATCACATCCACTTCTTTCACCCCCTTTAATCACAGGGCTATCCCCCTCATCACACACTGACAGTTTGGGAGTCCTGTAGAGAGTTTTCCTCAGAGGAAGCATATTGTTGTCTGAGACTATGGGAATTATCTTTCAACTTTAGTTTTGAACCCAAACAATCTCTATCACATCATGTTGCTCACCACAGCCACTATAATTAAAAATGTGGAGCTCAGACGACATTTGTCCAGGATGGAGACACCGGGTGAAAGACTGACAGGAAAGGACGGTCCTGAGGGAACTGTAAGAGGAGCAAAATGCTTGTTGATGCGCAGAAGGAACTGTGTAGAATAATTAACCAAAACGACACGTTTGACGTGCACATAAGCACGAGGGTTCTTGAAACCGGGACAGTCCCAGACAAAGCGTACATACGTCTCAACCCTTTTTTATAGCATCAAATAAGTAATTAAAACCAAACCTATAAGAAAAATGAACACTTGAAAATATATCAGTATGATAAGAACTACCTAAAATGATAGAAACCATCTTTGGGGAAAATGTATTTGATGTGTATTTTGTAGGGCTGTCAAAGTTAACAAGATAACGTAAATTCGTTTTGACGCCACTAATTTCTTTATCGTATTAACGCAATCAATCTTTTGGAGGTTGTAGCAGGCTCAGTTTTAAAGCTAGTTAAGCTAAGCTATTATTTTAACTTTTTTTTCTGACATACTAAATAACATGGTAATATGGATATTAGAACGTACAGCATGTGTCTGACCCACATTATTCATACACTGTATGTTTGCACTTAATTTATCTAACATTGTCATTCAGTTTCTCATATCGTTCTGTCTGTTTACTCTGTATATACAACACCAATTCCATGCCCTTCCTCAAATGTCTCCCTTTTTTCCCTTTTTTTTCTGTTGCCTTTTTGATATAAATGTGTAATTTGCACAAGCAGTCAGTCCTCTCAGCGTTGATCTTGTCTGTTTCTATTCTCACTAATGACTCATTATTAAAAATGCTTTATATACTTAATACCTTTTAAAACATCAAACAACAGACGTCAACAGCAGAAACAACATACTGTACCTAAATAAAAAGACCAACTGTCTAATCTAGTGTCATTTCTGTCAGAGTAAAAATCACACAAAAAAGATGTGCACATCATACCCGCAGCTCCCGACAAATTGAATTTAACAGAGCAACATTTCGATCTAACAGAGATCTTTGTCAGGCATCGTCAAACTGATTTGCTATTTGTTGGGAGCTATCAGATCTTTTGTCAGACTTTTGCCTTCCGTTTGTGTTTTGTCCCGGTACCTGAAGAAGTCTTTTGGATGTGCATGGCCTACACTCTGTTTCATGTCTGTCAGAGTCCCAAATATAAGACAGGGGTACAATGAACAGTTACATCTATTCCCCCGCATACTATATACGGTCCCCTTTTCAGACTTTTCACTTGTATCAGTCCTGTTCACGCCAACTCACCATTTGTTCCCGCTGATGTTGTTGTAGCTGTTGACACTGCAATGTGAGCTGAGCAATGGTCTTGTCTCGACTCCTCAGCTCCTCTCTGAGCACCTGCACTTCCTTAATCAGCTCTTCCAACTGAAAAACACACACACATACAGTATACTGTAGTGGTAGCAGACTACCTCAATAGGAAACTGGAGAAAAATAAAGAATATATATATAAACAGCATATCCAATCAATCACGGCTATAAACTTGAGATAAAGTTTACTACCTGTGATGCAGTGCTATTGTCTTCAATCTCTTCAGGAACATCCGCTGGAGGGTCGGTATCCTCGAGCTGGAAACAAACACACACACACATAAGTGCATGCACAGCAACGGGCACACACACACACACAGAGTACACAGTGAGCTGGATCAATGACAATTGCCTTAGGCATGCCTCAAGAGCAATATTTCGCTAGAAGAACTTTACTCTATAGCATATATACTCCGATGACCCTGAACTGTCAGCCACAAATGTTAGATACCTGAGGCAGAGCTGAGAGTTTTTTTGAACATTCAATACATTTATTTCATTGACGATAAAGCATGTCTGCAGAGGCTGCTTAAATAAGTACTCGCGTATTTTTTTTCAAAGCAAATCCAGATTTCATCTTTCATTGACGGAATATTCAGTGCAGCACTGTAATTACATTCTTTGATTATTGCACCTATTACTGTTTGATTAAAGGTGCTAAATGCAATATTAGAAGCATTTCTATTGCCTCTACATGGTCGTCATGGACGGCTGACCCGGTGGCTCGCAGCTAATGGTGCTAACGGTGCTAACATTGAGATATTAGCAACAGCAAAGCTACCAAAATAGCAGTCAGTCTTTGTAGATTTTTATATGATTATAGCATCTTTGAATTTCTTCAAATGGCAGGATGACGTTTTTGTTTGTTGAAAAATGAGACAGTCAAAAAATGAAAGATGATTCAATCTTTTTTTCAGCTCCTTCATCTTATAGTGACTTTAAAGGTGATAAATGCGAGATTGGGAGCATTTCTATTGCCTCCGCACGGCTTTCAACACAGTGACGAATGAGCCGGTGGCTCACAGTTAACGGTGCTAATAGTGAAAACAACCCGTCCTTTAAAGGGACTATTTGTAACTTTCAGAATTGCTATTTAATAGCGACACCTGTGGCTGTGAAATCAACGAAAGTCAGCGTCGGGCTCGTGCTTGTGCTCGCTCTAAATGGACATGAACGAGCATCGCTCAAAACAGTGAGGCGACACACGTCAGCTAAAAGCACAATATCACTCTATATTTCAGCTGCTTGGCAGTAATGTTAGCTGACCAGACAAAGGTCTCTCCATGAATCAATGCTGATACTGTGTTTGCTTCTCCTGCCTCAGCACAGGCTTCGGGGCAACACGGGGCTCCCCAGCGAGAAACTCGTCTCCCTTTGCCCGCAGCCGGATAGAGCAGGAAGACACCGGCAACCAGTCGGTAACGAGACGGTAACGTTTCTCTCTGCGGAGCCCCATTACTTCCCAAGACACGGGAAACCTCTGTTGGTCTGGTCGCTACATTTATACGCTTAGAAAGTTACAAACAGTCCCTTTAAGTCTTTGGTGTTTATTGGTGAATCCTCACATTTGAAAAGTTATAGTCAGCAAATGCTTGGAAGTTTGACTAATTATAAAATTCATTAAATTGTCATTTTGTGAAAAATGATTAAATTGTTGTTGATAAATAATTCAGTCAACTACTTGAAATATAAATTTCATTTCAACACTACATGCCACCTGCTCTTTATTCAGGTCAGGTAGATTAATTCATTTAGAACCAGCATGTCTGGATGTCTGACTGTTAGCACAATAAAGCACAGACCGATTAGGATTCAGCAAGGCTGCAGGCTCATTTTACAGGCGCTGCCTTGAGCTCCACATCATACTAAAAAAATACAATTACGAACAGAGTTACTAATGGGCCGACAGAAATATTTTCCCTCTTGAGGCTATACAGCCAAAGCGTTACCTAATTGCAGTGAGCACAATGAACACATCTGAAGGAGACACTTGAATTAAATCCAAACGCAAATACCGCTTTTTATGCTGTAGATGGTAAATTGAGTCGAGGCATTCAAGATAATTTCATTTTACAGAGTGTGCAGTGTGAAGTGCTTGCGCCTCTGTGCATTTCGGCAATTTCAAAGACGGGGTTGTGCGTGTCGTAGGAGCGTGGGTTTTGTGTGTTCATCTCAGATTCAAGAGCACATTTTTATAGCTGAAATCTGTTATTTATCTCCTCTTCTTCCCTGTCTCTTCCTTCCATTTAACAGATTTCTCAGACTGACAAACTGACCGGTGAAAGATCTATTAAGTGATCAGTTTCATACATATAGTATATACTGTATGTATGCAAACATGCAATCACACGTGCATGTACACAAATCACATACTGTGCATTTAAAGAGAAGGAGGTCCAGAGCATCTAATAACTTCTAATAACTAACAAATTGCTGTGACACTGGTGAAGCACATTAAAACCACTTGCAAAGACTTCCCTATCTCTTAACCTACAACCATCTGTCTTTGTTTATATACTATGTACAGGGCAGCAGCACTGTGTGATGACAGGATTTATTAAACCAATGTAATTCAATATTTAAAAAGGAACCACAATAAAAATTAAAACTTAAAAAACTTAGTTCAGTTTTGTCAGAAAATGTTACGTCGCTCATGCTGATCACCTGAGGACAATGATGTGGTGTACTCCTGGCAAACTTAACGGCACAATGATTTAGATTTTCCTAAAAAACGATGTATAGACTCATACAAAACTTGACCCTCTCAATTATCACTTATGACCCACGAGAAGAGTGTCGTGATGTCTGTATCTGCAGAGATCCTGTCCTCTGCCTGGATTTTCTTTGTTTGCTGTGCTCCAGATGTTTTTGGGCGTCAACCTCTAAAAAAACGTAGCGCCCAGGTGCCAGATAGTAAGCACGCATTCAAGAGGAAGCTATGAAAATGCGCCGAACAAACAGCATCGAAAATTCTGTGTGTGTGAAGAGTGAATCTGGGGTTGGCTTTCACCCGCTGGCGAGCATCCTAACCCTAACTGCGGTCAGGTTGCGGGCGCTTCTGGTGTAGTTGAGACGGGGCCAACTTTTAATGCTGTGTTAACAAACCAGTGGGCGACCTCTGGGTATGAAAAGTGAAGCCAATGCAGGAGTGCCTCAAACTTGCAGTCTTTCTAATGGCCAGCTGGGGGCGACTCATCTGGTCTACTTCTTGATTTATTACCTCAGTAAACATTGTAAACATGAGTTTATGATCTCAATCGCTAGTTTCAAGTCTTCTTCAATACAGAATGATGTTCATTTAGTAAATTATGGTCTCATTTAGATTCAGATAGACTATAAAGCAGGGGATGCTTTAGGGCGTGGCAACCATGTGATTGACAGGATGCTACCAAGGCATTGAAAGCTAACATTTTGGTCACCTGAAAATGTCTTGTTCAGTATTTGGTTGTACTTAGCTCCACCCTCTTGTGTCTTGTTGTAAAAGACCAAGATGGCGATAGACAAAACCAAGATAGCGACGACCGAAATGCTGAAATCGAGGCTTCAAAACCGTAGTCCACAAACCAATGGGTGACGTCATGGTGACTAAGTCCACTTCTTATATACAGTCTATGTTACAAACCGACAAATCCTACTCATTGTGCCTTTAAGAATATTATTCAAACTAACCTTATATCAAACTCATATAAAGCTGCATTTGATAAACAAAACAGAAGCTGAAGTCAAACCCAAAATCCAGACAGTTTACAGTATGTGGTGTAGTTATAAGACCAAAATAAAAGCCTGGGATTGACAACATGATCAGCATGTGATTTGTAAGGGTGATGCCACAGCCTTAGAATGATGACAAACATATAAGAGTCAGTGAGTTTTCAGTCACGGGACACTGCAGACATAACTGAACACACATCTGTGTTTGTTAATGTGGAGTGTGTCTGTGCGTGTACCTACCTAACATATGTTTGTCTTTGTATGTGTATGTGTTGTCATCCTGTAGAACTGTATACATGAATGCGTATGCAAGTGTGTGGATCAAACCTGTAGCAACGTTTTGAGTCTGAGCAGCTGGTTCTTGAGCGAGCTGCAGTCCTGAGTCGCGTGTTCGAGTGTGAGTTCATCCAGCATCGCCATGTAGCCATGCTGCCTGCCTTCAGAGGAGACGGGCCGCGAAGAGATCCTCGAAGCCTTGAAACCATCGTAGTGTTGGACGACATGGGCTCTGAGAAAGAGACAAAAAGCCAGCATGAGAAACAAGTCACAGAGAATCAGAAAAGCAGAATAATGATTCACTTTTTACTTCTTTTGCGGCAACATTTTTAAATCTTTCAGTCCTAACCAACCTGCTATCATTGTAGAAGTGATCAGGTCCACTCCAGCGGTGGTGTCTACGCCGTTGACCCTGCCGACCGGCCCTCTCTGAGCGCTCAAAGTGAGACATCCTGTCTGCGTCTATATACAGTAGGAAGAATTTAGAGCCCAGTTAGTCAGAGTAAAGAAACTTGTGTATGTCTGAAACATGAGAGGACTCAAGGGAGTGATAAAAGAGCATATACACTGTGCTATCTGACCTGAAATGTATAAAGCCATTGTTTGGGATACTGTGTGCTGTAGTTGCAGCATAGATGCAAAGAATAAAAGTTCAAGAAAATCCCTTCTGTATCTGCTATTTGTTGAAGAGGATGAAGCAGTATTGTGCAAAGGTTAGAATTTGTTTTTCTCTATTTTTCTCTGCAAGTATCTGTCTTTCACTACCAATACACAGGTACACACACACAACAAAATCCTATCTTGTGGTAATGAAAACTGCTGTGTACATTTCAGATACTCTATTCCAGAATATCTGCATATAAATCATGATCTGATACACCGATCTGATCTCTCTCAACTGTCTCCGCTATCGAATGCGAACACACATGCGGTGACGGGCCATTTTCATTTCCAAGAAGGTAAAAGGACACAGCATTTGGCAACGCTCAATAGCATATAGCTGTGAAATGAAGCGGGACCGCAACAAAATTGACAACTAACAGAGCGCGACCCCCAGGAAATCAAAAGGACCCCTGACTTTCTGTATTCCAGATAGTCTTCAGACTGAGAGAAAAGGGAGAACGAGAGAAAGAAAAAAGAGAAATGTTGGCAGATTGAATGAGCCAATCCAAGGAATGCAACAGTGGTGGTTTAAATACTTTACCCTGAGTGTCACCACATAGCACAGGAGGAGACGGTCTGCTTCATTCTGAGCTGTTACATTCCAGGAAACTTCAGCGCTCCCAGTAACTTCTTTTCAGCTAAGAAAAAGTCCTCTAAAAAGTAATATATTCCAACTTGGGAAAAAAAAAAACATCCACAAAGGCAGAGGAACTCACACGGAGAGTGGAGAGAAATGACTCCTTGTCCAGTCAGCTTGGTGAGCAGTTAAAGGGCCAGAGAGAGAAAGAAGTCAACCCAGCTCCCACCCTGCCTGGTTCTGTCTTTGTTGACAGCTTTGTTTTTCTGGGAACTCCCTAGGAACTTGAGCTGGGGAGAAATGACTGTGGTGGTGGTGGTGGTGAAAGACCAGCTTTGGCAGACAAGGGAGAAAAGCAAAGGCCTCTCTCCTGTCACGGGACCCGACAACTGGATGAAACTTCTACCCTTCCCCTTTTTTCACTCCCCTTCTCCTCTTCCTGTTGTGTGGCAGAGTCGGGGTGTCTTTGGGAGGGAGGGAACACCCTTCCCTATCCCGTGTCTCAGGGCCTGCCCCATGGGCTGGGTCTAACTGGACTCGTCTTACTTTCACTCTGACGCTCATGACACCAGCTCTAGCCATGACATAGAGCGCTATAAATATGGCCGCATCCCGAAAAGGAGTAGGAAGGGACGACGCTCTAAATCACATTCCTCTGGAGTGAACATTCCTCTCCTTCTCTGTCCTCCTCCTCTCAAAAACAAGGAGATCACTGTTTACATACTAAAGAACAATATCAGGGGTGTAAAGCTGCCTCAGTAATGCATGCCCAGTTGAAAGTTTATTAGGCACACTTAGCTAAAACGAATGCAGTGTTAGCAGAAGTCGTAGTCTATCTTTTTATCTTATCTTTTGTTTTGTTTTTAATGAGTCAGGAAGCCGACAGCAGAGTCTAACTTTACTTTCAATGTTATCAAACAAAGAAACACGCTCTCCCCTCGTCCTAAAATGGTCCTAAATCAACCAGGGCATTTTTTGGGGGTAAAAGGTTCCCAGAAAATGTCCTCAGTTTTAATTTAGACCCTGGTCTCTGCGGTCGAAAGTTCCTCAAAAGGTTCTTAGTTCCTGGGGAAAGTTCATGCGGTGGAAACACAACTTCAGAGAGGTGTTGATCCAACTTTATGGTCATTTTGGAGGATGTAGTTTATATCAGTGAGGGTAGACTAAATATTAGAAACGGCATAACAGAATACAATTGAACAACACAACAATCTACAGCCTCCAATATGGCCATAAAGTTGAATCAACACCTCTCTAAAACACTTTCAACAAAAGCCGAACATTATGGCCTTGATAGGATTTACTGCAGAGCTGTTGCAGTGTGGAGTAGATTGCAAAGTGTACCTTATAAACTGGCAACTGTGTGTATACTCTATGTGCATGGGTGCATGTGATTGTGCCCATCCATATACTGTACTTGTATGTGCACAATGGAAGCATACGTGTCCAATGTCATCTGACATTAAAGGACCAATATGTAATATATTTGCTGTAATAAATCATAAAATGATCATCAGAGATTAAGGAAAATTGAAATACTGGCTCCTCCGACAACAATGCTACAGCCAGTACGTTCTCCTTTGAAATTTCTATTCCTGTCCAGAACGTCTGTTTTTGTTTCGGATCTGTGTGATCCCGTCCACTGCCCATTTCATTTCACCCCGTTAACACATATCAAAAAAATTGGCATGCAAAGACAGTCTTCTGCAGCCATGGAAGCAAACTAATGAACTGGATCAACAGAGATAGCAGAACATTAAATTCCGCCAGACCTGAAAAACCTCTGCACATCTCTCTGTGGTCCGTGTGCAGCTGGGTTATCAAGGCAGCCAGTATTTGAGACACACAGCCAGTGAAGTGATTCTGACTACTGCTGGCCAGAGGCTAACACGGTCGTGTCTAGAAGGTAACCCTCAAATTGTGAAAACTGCAATCAGTCACACCTGAGGATTGGACGGGCCACGGTTCCAATGTTTTGAATTTGGACTGCAGTACCTATTTTAAAGGCTAGCTGTCAGTGCTACATATTGTTCCTTTATAACTACTGCATTAAAGCAGGGGTAGGCAGAATGTTTTTTGGCATCATTGGGCAAAAATTCCATAATAACCTTTCAGCATATTGTAATTCAAGTGTTCTGAGATAAAACTAGACTTCTGCACCTCCTCTTGGCTCTATTTTCAGGCTTTAGAACATCTAGCCCGTGACGGGAGACTTTGGCCAATCACAGGTCATTTCAGAGAGAGAGCGTTGCTATTGGCTGTTCATTTAATGGAGGCAGTTGTCAATCACTCGCAAACTCCAATCAAACGGTACTTTACTGTAATGCCTATTTCTTGTCTCAAATGTTTTCAGAAACATCTTGTAGTGTACTGTTTAGCTGTAAAATGAGAAAGTTTGCTCCGGCTGGTGGGCGGTGCTTGGGATTTCCTGAACTGATCTCAACATTTTACATGATAAATAGACATTACAGTCACAGAATATTGATTCAGTTTTTATCAGCGCTGCCTAGTTTGACTGTTTGATTGGACTTCGCGAGTGATTGACAGCTGATCAGAGACGGCAAGGCTCCAGCTCGGCTCTGATTGGTTGTTTTCCTCCGGTCTGTGAAATCTTGCAGATGCCATTAGGAGCACCGGAGGACACAGAGGCACATGATTTTTTTCAGATTACCTGTCTAATGCTCTACTGTCAGGATATAGTGACCGTTTTATAAAAATAACTTTTTTAAATCGTATTTGCTCCAATCTTGCCTACTGCTGCTTTAAACACATTAGCCATGAATATAGGGCTGGCTTCAGGACTGACAAGGGAAAATTCACTTCATTATGTTTCATGACAAGTGAGGTGAATATTCCTCAACCCTTCTTTCCCTGCCTCCTCTCATGTACGTGACACACTCTATCCAATGAATCCATAATAACGTTGTCAACACTATTATTCTGTGGTAATAATGTGACCTGATTACCTTAAACACCTACAAAGAAGCTGTTTGACTCAATTCTGATGAGATAATTGATTACATTTACAAAGTGAAGCTGAATGACAAAGAACACTCCTCAGACTACAATAGATGTGATATCAAGATGGGAGTGGGTGGTGTTTTGAAGAAGAGTGAGCTATTAAACATATCATGCTAACACTGTTGTCAAGGCAATCAAATGTAAACTCCTACTGCTCCTACTAAGCCTTTCATATGCACTCTGTGGTTGTGCTGCTACCATACTCAAGTGCGTGTGCATCTGTTCATATAAACAGAGCCAGACAGCTGGCTGAATACTGCTCCAACTCAGCTGCCTACCTGTCAAGATCACGGCCAGTTGCGTGGCAGTGGTGGAGTTGTGATTAAATAACTCCTCAGCAACCAAATATTAAAAGAGTAACAGCACATAATAGACAACAATGTGTCCATTAAAAGATTTTTAATGGATGTTGCAGAGGCAACTCTTCGCCTAAGGTAAAGCAGGATTAAATTTATTCAGCCCATTATATGCCATAAAGGGACATTGCTGGAAATAGAATGCTCAGACCTTGGTAATGCATTAATTTACAACTATGATCAGAACAGTTTTGCTGGAGGTTTCCACTTATACGAAAATAATGGACAACCTCCAGCCAATGAAACTGAAGCATTTGTCTTGGCCATGGAATAACCTCACAAATTTAAATCCTCTATCGGATAACTGCAATTAGTTTGTGTGTGTGTGTGTGTGTGTGTGTGTGTGTGCGTGTGTGTGTGTGTGTGTGTGTGTGTGTGCTGACCATGCAAGCCATCCTCTGGGAGGTCCGCATCCAGCATGAGGTCATCATCGTCCAACTCTCCAGTTCCCGGAGGGTCCAGGTTGTTCAGGATATCCTGAGAACCACAGAAATCACAGGTAACTATCACTTCATTGGAAGGCATTAGATAACATTATGGGCACATTATGAGTGCATTAGAGTCATTATGTCATTTTGCTTCTGGGCAGAAGTGTTTTTGTTCCGAGACCAACTGCTGGGAGAGAAATATCTCGACACCAGGGGCCAGATCCATGTAACTCTGCGTAGATTCAGAAACAAATCCAAAAAAACACACAGTGCAGAGAAGCACAGATATACAGACGCAGTCTTTGCAAGCATATTTTTGAGTCAGACATCGTTTTGGAACTGTGTGCATGCACATAAACCGAAGTCCCAATCGTCCAATTAGCCAGGAATGGATTTTCACATAAGTCTAGTTTTGACATAAATCAGCATCCTTCTGTCCTTGGTCTGGCATTAGTAATGTCTTCCAACAGCACTACAGCAGCTTTTTGTTGTTACTAACCCGTATTTTATTATGAGATATAGAAACCTTTACATTTTAGCACACAAAGGTTTAACTGATGCTGTGACATATGGTATTCTTATTCATTCTTTCCTGTGAAATTTAGGTGGTTATTAGGGCTGTCAAAGTTAATGCGATAATAACGCATTAATGCAGATTTGTTTTAACGCCACTAATTTCTTTAACACATTAACGCAACTTGCGATTTTTAGGTTGTAGAACTGCAAGATCAGTTTTAAAGCTAGAGTGAAGATACTGGCATCATATGAAACTACAAAAAAACTAAGGAATCCATTGGTACCAACCATGTCATACCAGCTTGTCGAGAAGGAGGCTAAATAACGCTCCAAACTTGCGCTAAATTTTGGCAAGGAAAAACTGGCATGGACATTTTCAAAGGGGTCCTTTTTTCCTCTGACCTCAAGGTACAGTATGTGAATGAAAATGGGTTCTATGGGTACCCACGAGTCTCCCCTTTACAGACATGCCCACTTTATGATAATCACATGCAATTTGGGGCAAGTCATAGTCAAGTCAGCACACTGACACACTGGCAGCTGTTGTTGCCTGTTGGGCTGCAGTTTGCCATGTTATGATTTGAGCATATTTTTTATGCTAAATGCAGTACCTGTGAGGGTCTGTCATTGTTTTGTGTTGTTAATTGATCGCGATTAAATATTAGAATTCCCTTAATTCTTATTCATTCTTTACTGTGAAATTTAGGTAGTTATGTAAATGAACAGGAATTGCACACAAGAGCAGAAACACCTTTACAATGTAATCCAATCATTTCATAAATACTACCTTTGTGAAACCCAACATTATATAGAATGGAATGCCATGCTGAACTCTTGCACTTACTATGCATGGTGTTTTTAATTGCATCGTGACATTCGGACATTCATTTGTTTCTGTTATCTATTTAATAATAGTTATTTTTCATTCCCTGCAATTAATTGTTTTTGTCATTAACTACAACAATTGATGAAGCACTGTAAATTATTTTTTTTTCTTTGATACTGTTTCACGTGATTCTCTCACTCCAACAGCTCAGATTATTCCATACAGCAACAGATAACCAAACAGGCTTCTGGAAAAATATCACTCAATTATGAATGATAATACAGAACGCTTTGAAAAGCCAACAAAAACACTTCTCATTACAGCCTCAGAGTATGCAGTTAGTCTGACTGCTTCGCTGCTGTCTACCGAATAATTCAAAGCATACCCAAAAGCAAAGGACTGAATCAATAGTTCAAAGCTTTATTTTTCAAGGCAATTTTGTGCTTCATGAAACTAAATTGACAGGGCTTTGACTAAAAGACACAAGCATAAAATTACTCATTATAGGAAATCTCATGTGTTGCACGATAACTGGCTGGTACTCAGTGTTTCAGACTTAATGAAGAAGGAATAATGAAGGGAATTGAATAAACAACACAAAATTCTGCAGTCCTCCAAATAATGCCAACCAAGATGTGGGTGGAATCTTTGTTGTTTGAAGAGTCCATGTACAAATCAACCTGTCTCATCTGTTTTATTCTCTCTCACTTCCTACGTCAGATTTACCTCTTTATTCTCACCCTGTTGCTCTCTTCTTTCTAACCTCCCACCTTATCCAAAAGACAAACACTTGATAAAGCAATATATTGTGATACATTTTTTAAAACATCTATTGACCCCAGTGGGAAACCTCCGGGTCTGAAAAGTGAAGCTAATGCTGAAGTACTTTAAACTTGCATTCTTTCTAACATCCAGCAGGGGGCGACTCCTCTGGTTGCAAAAAGAAGTCTGATTGTATAGAAGTTTATGAGAAAATGACCCTACTTCAAACTTGATTTATTACCTCAGTAAACATTGTAAACATGAGTTTATGGTCTCAATCGCTAGTTTCAAGTCTTCTTTAATACAGCATGATGTTCATTTACTAAATTATGGTCCCATTTAGAGTCAAATAGACCATAAAGCAGGGCATGCTTTAGGGCGTGGCTACCTTGTGATTGACAGGTCGCTACCATGGCGAACTTTAAGCCTTTCACAATGTGTTTTCAGTTCATGAAAGTTAGTTGTAACGTTTTGGTTGCCTAAAAATGTCTTATTTAGCGTTCGGTTGTGCTTAGCTCCACCCTCTTGTGTCACTTCTGGTCGCCAAAAACCAAGATGGCGACGGCCAAAATGGGTCGTGGCTAGAAGGTAGGATCTAAATTGCGAAACTCTCGCGGCGGTGAGGTTAGGCATTGACTTCGAATAGTTATGGTTAGGATAGGTTGTTGGTAGGGCTGTGTATTGGCATGAATCTGGCGATACGATATGTATCATGATACAGGGGTTACGATTCAATATATTACAATACGGTAAGTAAGGCGATATATTGCAATTTTTCAATCTAATTTTAGGAAAACTGCCATAGTATAAAGGACACACTGCCATATACATAAAGTCTGAGTAAAAAGTTGACTTTTTTTATGCAATCAGAACAGTGGGATCTGTATTTTAATTTATCGCAGTCCCTGTAACATCCGACATCATAACACTACTTTGAGAGGGCACATACACTGAGAGAGCGCATCTCTTTGCAAATGAAATAAAGTTTTGACTAAGTTAATCTTTGCATGTAAACTGTTAATTAAAAAAGGTGTTGTTCTCAATGTTTTTGAGAATCGAAAAACATAACAAAACTTAATATTGCGATATTCGTTTTTTTCGTAAGTTTTCACAAGTTTTCGCAATTGCCGGGTTACCTTCTAGACCGCTAAAATGCTAAAATTCGAGGCTTCAAAACCGTAGTCCACAAACCAATGGGTGACATCACAGTGACTACTTCCACATCTTATATACAGTGTATGGTTTAACCAGTGTAGTTCTACTGGGAGGGATGCTCTATTTTCAGTTTCAGCCTACACTCACACAGTTCTGGTGAAATGTCAGCAAAATACTGACATCAGAATTACGATCTTGTGATACAGTACTGCATTCTTCCTCGGCTCCAGACAGTTTAACTCTGGATCTCTTCAGCTGTCTGACAGTTCACCTGTGTGTGTGTGTGTGTGTGTGTGTGTGTGTGTGTGTGTGTGTGTGTTAAAAAGACCCTCCATAAAGTACAGCAGCCACACAACAAAAGCAGCGAAACAGCAGCAGCTGCGAGTCCCCCATCAGTGTCTACACTGGGTTTTTTCAGCCAGGGTGTTTGACAAAACACACAGCTCAGTACAAAATCATACACTTGGGTGTGTAAGTGGAAAAACACTCTAAAATAGGCCTCTAAAAGCCTCTATGGGCTGGTGTTGAGAGCTGCAGTGGTTAAAATGAAAATCGTATCAGTTCCGTCTGAAGGAGACGCTGAAACGCATCCAGTGTAGACATCTTGTCAGACTCTGTGTGCATTATTACACATAGTTGCATCACATTTGTCTCTAGAGCTGCGCAAAACTTAAAATAAAGGCAGTAAATAAATGGAGTGTGATACATCACTGAGTTTAAAAATGAATTTTGACATTTTAGGGGTCTCTTTGAGGCAGTAATGGCTGTCGGCACGAGACACCTCCCAAAAGCATTCTTTCTACGGAGGAGTTGTTTGTACAGTATCTGTGGCCAGAGGGGAGGAGAGGGGGGGGCAGGGGTCTTGTGCTACGGTCAGTGTTCTGAGAGTCGTGGCAGCGTCAATGAGGGCTAGCAGGTTGGCAGGGGGAGGCCAATTATGTTAGAGGATATGTTGGTGATTTTCAGGAGCTTTCCTGTATTGGTGAGGGTGAGCATGGTGAAATAGCAGGTGGTGCAGCACAGGAGGATGGGCTCAATGATGTTACGATACAGAAGGAGCAGCAGGTGGGGTTTGACTGAGAGGGCTCTTAGTTTGCGGATGGCAGGGAGTCTTTGTTGGCAGCGTTTACGGATGTCTCTGGTGTGGTGATCAAAGCTCAGTTTATTGTACAGGATGATGCGGAGGTACTGAAAGCTCTCTACCATCTCCACTGGTTGACCGTTTATGAAAAGGGGGCCCTCCTGTATCCTTGCAGTAACTTATAACCCTATAGTTTATTGATTGTATACAATTAGCACCAAACCACTCAATAACAGACTATTTATTTTCCTTTTTCTTCATTCCAGCAATATTCACAACTTACTCTCTATCTCTGTTTTTCATTGACAGAGTGCAGCTCCAGAGGACATTACATTTCACACAGTCCAAAGTAGTCATTAATGAGAGCAAACCACACTACGGAAAAGATCTGGGCTTAGGTTAAAGCTGCAGTAGGTAGAGCCGAGCTGGAGCCTGCCGTCTCTCAGCAGCTGTCTCCGATCAAACGGTCAAACTAAAAAAAAGTTTCAAATATAAAAACTAATCAAATATTGAATCAATATTCTGTTACTGCAATGCCTATTTCTCACATCAAATGTTTTCAGAAACATCTTGTAGTGTACTGTTTAACTGTAAAATGAGAAAGTTTGTGACCCGGCAGCCATGTTGAGATCAGTTGAGGAAATACCAAGCACCGCCCTTCAGCCGGAGCAAATTTGATGTGAGAAATAGGCATTACAGTAACAGAAGATTGATTCACACTACGCTGTAGTTTCACCGTTTGATCGGAGTTCGCGAGTGATTGACAGCTGCCTCCGTTGAATGAACAGCCAATAGGAACGCTTTCTCTCTCTCTGAAATAACCTGTTACTGACCAAAGACTCCCATCCGTCTAGTAATCTCTCAGAACATTTGAATTACAATATGCTAAAAGGCTATTATGGAATTTTTGCCCAATTATGCCAAAAATATTCTGCCTACTGCAGGTTTAACAAGGCAAAAGTGAGCATGGATCACATACCCCCTCTCACCGCTTGACCCCTACTAAAGTAGGGCCAAAGGTTTTGCCATTTTGGAACTAATGGAATTAGTCTATTGAGCACAATGTAGCTTGTTATTAGCTCACCTTCCTCAAGTCACCCTGGACTAACCCCCAAAAGGCACAACTAGACCACACTGTCAACCATCATACCAAATTTCAAATTCCTAAATTAAATAGTTTCCGAGTTCTGCTACGGAAACGAAAGTGTGACACGCGAACAAACGGAAGGACGGAAAGACAGACGGAAGGATGGACACACGGAGCACTATAGGCCCCCGATTACATTGTCGCGGGGGTATAACTACTGAAAGTACATAACAGCAAATGTTCAGTAGGAACATCCAGTGTGTCTGGCGCATTTACGTAATATTTTGCTCTGCTGATGTGTTGGCGAGATGTTGAATCATTTCCTGCAGTGACCCTGCACTCTGACCTCTTCCATGGAGGAGGTGGAGAAAAGCAATTCTACTACACAACTATTGTATCATATTGTTATTGAGTATGAGAGTTACTGAAATTCATCTTATTATGAAGAGTGTAAAAACTAAGTTGTTTAATAATGAATCCCAATAATTGCGTTGAGTTGTGGACCCTCGGATTCGACTGCGAAGTCAATATCTGCTATGAACTGTTATTAAAATGCATCTGAACAGCAGCTTTGAGCCAATTAAATCGTAGCTGTTGTGCTTGCTCTCACTAATGGGAATAATGATTTGACCCGTAGGAGTATGTGAGTTTGACACATGACATGCACATTTTCGATATATCTTAGACACCCAGAGGTGCTCCGCCAATCCAAACCCTGCAGCGTGAGCAGCTTTCAGAATAGTAACGACCGAGAGAAGGTCTTCCAACATACTCAGTTTCATGACACACCCTCTGCTCCCATCGTAAAACCGGATGAATCTTCCGACAAGCACGGCTGGATCAAACACGGATTAAAACCTGAATCAAAATCACTGGGAAAGTTTTGAGGCTGAACTTCTCTCTTTGACAGTTTGCCCTTAAATGACCAGGGTGTCTGCACAGCAGCGAAATAAAAGCTCATTACAGGAATCTTAATTCTACTCATTGCTTTCTTGGAGAGTATCTTTTTGGGATCTCTGGTAGACATTTGGTTCTTCGTGGGCTGAATGCAAATTGGCACAATCAGCCAAAAAGACAAAAGCAGGCAGCTCATTTTCAGTTCTAACACCTTCAAAAAAAAAGACACAAACTTCAACGTTGGGTAAGAGTGTCACATCAATACGTGCCTGGGAGGAGTCTTTAGACTGATTCTACTTGTTCTTCTCAGATGTCTCTGTCTTTCTCTTCTCTTTTGTCTCACAAGAAGAAAGACGCTCTTTTCAACTCCAGTACCTTTCTATTAGTTTGTAATGAAATCTCAGTTGAGCTACTGCATGAGAGAGGAGGGCTACAAATCAACATAAAACATTATTTTTCCAGGATCATTAGTTTTCTGAAGGTCAAATACTTTCCGAAATAATGTCTTTAGAATTACTGAAATACTACGTGATAGCTTATGCAGTGTCTTTACATAGAAATGGGCTGGGTTTTGGGGGTGATGTGCTCAGCTGCTGTTGCTGTGTGTGTCTCCTGTGTGACATTAGCACCCCTACTCAACAGCATCATTTCTTATACTCTATATCTTGGGACCCGCTGGTGGTTTTGATGGAGGATATGTCCTCTACCCCAATCATTTCCAGATGTCACTGTAATCCATTTGCCTGACTCATTTGCAGCTCTTGAACTAAGACCGTTTTTCAACAAAAAAAGTCAATTTTCACTGTCAGATCACGATTGTTCTGCGGTTCGACTGAATAGAACCAGTGTAAGATGTGTGAAATGCAGGATAATCCCGTACACCCACTGTAAAAGCCTTGTTATGTTGGTCTCATTGGTTTTACAGGGATAATTAGGTGTCCGCTGTGAGCTCTGAGTGTTTGAGAAATTAATGAGTGGCGGGAGACCGAACATCCAGGGGAATGATTCCAAATTACGGAAAACAGAATAGCAGAAAATCTTAGTTTAAATATAGTAATCTGTTTTTATATTGATTCTTCTTTTATTCTCTTCCCTTTCAACTTGGGCTATAATTGGCATCCTGTCAGTATAGAGTGGGAGGGCACAATGGAGGGTAACAGTGAAATAGTATACCACAAACTGTCAACAAAAACTGGTACTTGTAAGATCTCAAATACTGACTCAAATAAATACAAAACAAATTGAAATAAATAAATACTCGAATAAAGGCTGGAGAAAAATATGGAGGAAAAAACACACAAAATTGTACTCCTGTTTATAACGGCTCGCATGGCAAATTTGTCAAAATATGTACTTCTAGCATTATGTTTTGGATTTTCATAGCATAAGAGATGCTTTTCCATTTACCTGTTGCCATTTGGGAGAGTGTTTGTTCAGTCAGTGTTTGTGCAGAGTAATACAGAAGTTAGGGCTGGGCAATATATCAATATTATATCGATATTGTGATATGAGACTAGATATCATCTTAGATTTTAGATATCATCTTAGATATGGCATAAGTGTTGTCTTTTCCTGGTTTTAAAGGCTACATTACAGAAAAGTGATGTAATATTCTGAACTTACCAGAATGTTCTAGCTGTTCTATTATTTGCCCATATTTAATTTTCTCCATAAAGTAGTCGCTGTAACCGCTTATCCTATTCTGGGTCATGGGGGGGCTGGAGCCGATCCCAGCTGACATTGGGCAAAGGCGAGGTACACCCTGGACAGGTCGCCAGACTATCACAGGGCTAGTGTCTGAAATGTTCCCTATTTTTATAATGAAAATTGTATATCACAGTTGCTAGTGGGAAAAATGCTGCCTCAGTCCCCAGCAAGAGGATGCTGTAGGTCTTTGACACTTAAACTACTGTCTGTTCATAATACTACTACAACCCTACTAGGAAAATATTGCTACAAATGACAATATCCTTTCTATTAACAGTGTATTTCTGTTGTGTTATGCTATGCGAAGGCAAACATTCAGAGAACGCAACAGAGGCAGTGCGGAGGAGGCAAATTGAGTGAAATTGTTTGATGGCAGCTGCAGAACAGAGCAAAGTAGAGTTAGGTAACCCTCAAATCAGCAGTATGTTTTTCCCAGCTTTATCTTTTTCCCACTTTGTTTGGTGTGTATTGTTGAGAAAATGACAAAAATGTGGTTCCTGTGCCATAGTGTGTACATATACAGTATATATATATATATATATATATACCTTAGACATAAAATAGACTGTGTCAACACAGGAGTTTTGTTATACTCAATGCCAAACGAGCTCAGTTTCCTGTGCTGTTTACACATTGCACTTTTATAAGATGATTGCAGTTTGAAAAGGTGTAGTTATTGTTATCAACAATGTAAGTAGTTTCATTTGGTTGTTTATAGCTTTATACATTATACAATTAGTGCTGTGCTTAATTTGAATATAACGATGACTGTCTATTGAGAGAGTAAGGTATTAGGATCTTTATGCTTGATACATTTGATTGATTTTTTTTAATTTTTTGGGAGTTTTCCTCATCTGTAAGATACAAAATGTAACACAAACAAGACTTGTTCAAAACTGAGTATATGGCTGGATCGTGTACGGTCAGTCTGTGAATTTGTTACACAAATAGTCAGTGGTCATGTCTGGTAAATTCAGCAGTACATGCGGTGACGTACCCCATCATGGAATGCACCTGATTGGTTCCTGGTTTTCTGCTTGCCGTTTCAAACAGGAAACAACATGGCAGCCTGCTCGTAAATCCACAAAATCTACTTCTGAAAACATTTGAGGCAAGAAATAGTAGATGCCACTGCTGAATCTCATTTTAGAACTAGATCGCCTAATTTCACAGCTTGGTCCAAGTTTCGTGAGCCAGACGTGTCGCGCTGGACAGGCTCATTTGCATAAAGTTGACTTTTTTTCAACTTTATGGAAGACCTTTTCCAACTCGCCGCAACACTTCCACCATGCACTGGGCGACTGCTTCCCCTGCTTTCACTAGGAAATGAATGGAAAGCTCACTCACTCGGAGACAGACTTTTGCATTTAAAGA
>CAKAOI010046016.1:11771-28344 GCA_916701655.1 Sebastiscus albofasciatus | reverse complement strand
GGCTGGATCGTGTACGGTCAGTCTGTGAATTTGTTACACAAATAGTCAGTGGTCATGTCTATAATGGTAAATTCAGCAGTACATGTCCACCGGGTCCGCTGAGGGCACTAGGGGAGGACACGCTGCTCCACTCAACTGGCCGTTCAAGCAATGACATACCCCATCATGGAATGCACCTGATTGGTTCCTGGTTTTCTGCTTGCCGTTTCAAACAGGAAACAACATGGCAGCCTGCTCGTAAATCCACAAAATCTACTTCTGAAAACATTTGAGGCAAGAAATAGTAGATGCCATCTCATTTTAGAACTAGATCGCCTAATTTGACAGCTTGGTCCAAGTTTCGTGAGCCAGACGTGTCGCGCTGGACGGGCTCATTTGCATAAAGTTGACTTTTTTTCAACTTTATGGAAGACCTTTTCCAACTCGCCGCAACACTTCCACCATGCACTGGGCGACTGCTTCCCCTGCTTTCACTAGGAAATGAATGGAAAGCTCACTCACTCGGAGACAGACTTTTGCATTTAAAGATCTGGCCCTCTGCAGTCAAGCCAAAAATGAAAAACTGTATAGGGAGTAACTGTGTTTGCCAGTTATGTAACCTTCATAGTTGCAAATACTATAAACTATAAAGCCATTAAAAACAAAGCTCTGTAGAAAGAATACATTTTTGTGCAAGAACCAAAGGAATATTTTTGTTTAAATCTGATTTGAATTCTAAAACACAATAGATGGATCTCCCTCTCTCCTGTCAAACTTTCTTTTTCATTCCATCTGCATAGA
Organism: Sebastiscus albofasciatus; assembly: GCA_916701655.1. Lineage (NCBI taxonomy): Eukaryota > Metazoa > Chordata > Actinopteri > Perciformes > Sebastidae > Sebastiscus > Sebastiscus albofasciatus. The sequence goes on along the minus strand of CAKAOI010046016.1, from coordinate 27,564 downwards.
TTTGGCTGCATGCTGAACGAAACTCTCTCTAGAAATGTGTGTTACAGTAGCTTTCCTTTCACACAAGCCATAACAAAATGGACAGAGCTGGTACCTCTACAGATCACGAGGAAGACAAGACAAACTGTCCATTAAAGACTAGTTACTGAATGACATCAGCATAATTTAAAATATCATAAGGAGCATGGAATGTAAATGAGAAAACCGCGAGTTGAATTGGATCATGAAGGGTTAGAGGGATTCAACAAATGCACATGTATTATGCATTAGAATCCCGATGTAATCAAAATCATTCAATGAGTCACTTCTCCCAGTATTAATTGTCTGCCAGTGGTGATCCTTGGAAGACTTTTTTTGACGTAGTCCAAAACTAGAACATCTGGTTCTCAATACAAACTAGTAAAAAGTTAAACCGGCCTTCTTTGTTTTGTTAAACTTCCTTTTAAACATTTAGATTCCAGGACTTTAATCAACAACCTAGAAAATCCATTTTTCTAAATCAAGTCTTAAATGAAACATTAGTTTGAGTTTACGCTCAGAAATGTTCTCATTTATAGTAAACTAGAGTAAATGTCACTGTAAAACATTAAGATAGATTCACTGTGTGGACTGTTATGTGTCATAGTCAATCATGTAACTGCAAGTAAAATATAGTCAGTGATATGATTATACTTAATCAACCAAATCTTGTCAGTGAAAATGGTCCTGCTTTTATGCTGCCAATCAGCTAATATATTATCGCCTTGATCTCTCATAGGGGCCCAATGAGCAGCCAATTTAAGATTTAAAATATGGGTCAGTTGAGAGACAGAGTGGTTATAAAAGGCAGCACGGTAATGATCTGTGGTGAAATAATAGGCACGACTCTGGTTGGAAACTAAAGAGTCATGGCGGATAATGATGGAAGTATAGGCTGTAATTTAGGGAATGACTCACAAGTTCTGTGTTATGGTCTCTATTGAAAGCACTGAACGCACCAAAAGAGGCACACAAACAGCATTGTTTACCTTAAAGGGCCGCTGCTGCTGTCAATTTAAAATCAAGACAAACAAAAGCAGGTGAGCTATTAAGCCTCATTAATGCAACAGCATAGCCGGTTCACTGGCAGCATGTTCCATAAATGGCTAGGCACTCTGCAGACAAAAGGCTTAAGCGCCTCACTCATTTAAACACTAATGAATTGACCCGTCTCAACCTGGCTCCACAAAAGACTAAAATTAGAGGCAAAATAAATAAATTAGGGATAAGAGGCAGTGGTAACGCTGCAGCTTTGGGGAAGCAAAGGGATGAACTAAAGGATTACAGAACCTAGGAGTTTGGTTAGAAAACAGAAGGGGGAAAGAGGAGGGGAGGCCAAATGGATAAAACTCCCATAAGGAGACACAAAATACTGCTAAAATAAAGAAAATAGCAACAAAAAAAACAGCCAAGTATCCAAGAGCAGAAGGGATCAGTTATTTTTTTATTATAAAATGCAAAAGGGAAAAATTCAGATGTTTTCCATGCAAGGTTTCATGCTATGAGGAGGGACACTGGGCTGTAATTCAAAGGGAAATGTATTACGTCTAATTAGTAGGGGTGTAACATTATATCAGTCTGGATTTATATATCGATTCAATGATCAACGATCCATTATATCGATAAAAAGGGAAAATATCGATACATATCGTCATCTTTAAAGGGACTCTATGCAAGAATCAGAAATGTGTCCGTTAAGCCAACAATTGATTTCCAGTAATAAATATATACATATATTTGCATAAAGCAGCATATTTACCCACTCCCATTTTGATAATAGTATTAAATACTTGACAAATTTCCATTTAAGGTACATTTTGAAGAGAAAAAAAAATGTGTTGTTAATTTGCGATTAATCCCGATTAACTATGGACAATCATGCGATTAATCGCGATTAAATATTCTAATCAATTGACAGCCCTAAATGCAATACAATATAATAACTAAATGTATTGTTAATGTGATAATGTGGTTGGTGAGAATCTGGTAGAGATGGTTTGATTCTAGTTATGTTGTATTCCATTTAATCATATCTAATATTTGGTACCTCCTTGCATTGAGAGGCAAACACGGAGAGGAGACAAATTGTTGGCTGTACTTTATAATCTAAAACAACCCAATAGCACAACAAAAATTCAAAATTTCTACAGCCAAACTACTAATTCCATCCTTCTGACACAGTTTTTAACAAAAAATGAATATGATGAGCTTCACAGAATTGATATGTATCGTAGAGGTATTGTACTAGATTTGAGTTCACTGTGCAGGTGTTGCTATTATTGTGTCCACTTCAATGTAAAAAGCAGAAAGCATCCATCCTACTATTTCAGCTTCAGCTTTTCCCCATGCCCGATGCATTTATGATTGCTTGTGAGCTGCCTGACAAAAGAAAATACGTAATCTCAAATACTCCAAAATACTTAAATTGACTTCAAATAAATTGTGCCCAGGTCTACTGATGCTGTTGCGCTGCATGATAAATTGCGCTGAGGCCTGGGAAACATTAACAGCCACTGAGAAGTCGCCCTCCATTTCACAATGCCAATTTTGTAAAGCTGGTACTGTACCGAGCTGCACGGTGCATCATGGGAATGTTATTATCAGCTCAGGTAGCCCACTCCTTGATTTTGCACAGAGGCATACGAATGCAGATAGAGTCATACATAGCCAGAAAAATACTGGCACACACGAACCAGGAACACTACAGCAAGCACACGCACACTGTGTTGTCTAAAGGATGCACAGTGCCTCCAAGTGGACTCAGCACTCCACTGCAGTATGGCAAAGTAAACCTGTTTGGAGCTGACTATCTCATCCATTCTCTCTCACCAATAAGAAACAAACACGAGGGGGAGTTTTGCTTACATAAATGCTATAAACACCTCATTCTAAAGAGGAGTTTATTGATCTTTTTGCTTAGAGCCGTGATTGCACGCCTTGCCTTTTTACGTGTCATTGAGATTGGGTCTAATTACCCTGCATTTCTTTTTCTCCAGCATCTAATTCAAAGCAGGAGGCTTTTCGCATGCACCAAGACCAAGAAAGTAGCTTTGCTGGAAAACTCCTGGCATTACGTTCAACTACTAACAAACTGTGATACACATTGTCAACTTTGGATAAATCCGAAAGAATTACAAATCATTTTGGACACAGACGCTGCTCTGTGACAGGATTATATTTGTGGTTTTCTTCTGCTCATTACGAGGAACTATTTACTCAGTGAACACGGGAAGAATGAGTAAGAGAGAGAGAGAGAGACAAACAGATGGAAAGAAAATAGGAGGAAAAAGGGGTGGGATAGAAAGAGCTCAGTGCAGCCAATTACAGTAAGTGGGCTCATTTCCGTTAATCAAATAGCTCAGTTAAATATCTCAAAGGCAGACCTCCCCACGGAGCTGATCTTCACACATCAGCAATCAGTCACTAAGTCTCCCTTTCTCTTTCTGGTTCTTCCCTTTTTTCATCTTCAGACCTTTCCCTCTCTTACTGCAAGGACGACTCCCTTCTTCTCTGACCAGAGATATTTGTACCTCAATAAAGATGTTACTGCCCACACTACATAAGTTAAGACAACCTTGAGACCTCAAAAATAGGGGGGAATAGAAGCAAATGTAATAATTTGCCCCTCTGGTGTGAGCGTTTTTCATTCAGTCGTTTTTTTTGCTCCTGCTTGAGTATTTCTTTCTCTCAGTACCTCTCCATTTCTCTCTCCTTCTCTCACTCACTGAAGGCCGTTTCAGACACAATGTGAACACGGCACCACTGATGTGCGGCGAGCACAGCTCAAACTGCGCCGCTGTGTCGCGAGCAGCTTTGCTCTGCCGGGAAAAAACATTTGGTGTAGCTCTGTTGCCGTCCAAGTGGAAACAGTAGGGATTATACACACTGTGGAGTGCCAGAATCATGTCGAGATAATGAAAAGGAAAAAAACTGTGTGAAGAATTGCAATAAATCGGGAGAACTGCGGGATAAGTGTGACCCCGGAAGGAAACCGGGAGAGGGCAAACGAAAGAGTGTCCCGGGAGGGTTGGCAAGTATGTTCATAGAAAGTTTATTCACAAGCAGCAAACTCTCCACAGATTACAGTGGTGTTAAACTTCGTTGCATTGGCCTAGGGTGGGAACGATGACTGCTACTGATGCAATAACTGCCTCCAGTTACACTCACAAGAGACACACATTCTCTAGTTAAACACAAACTAGCAGTCCTGTGGCTGTTTCATTCTGCTAGAATAGAACAACATTGGATTTTGGCTGTACATCTCTCCAATCATCTGCTTTTTGCACGATTATTTCAATTACAAAATTTCATGATATTATCAGGTATGATATTAATGTGTAGAACTGCAGTCAAGTCATGTGAAGAGCATCAACAACTGTTTGTGGCACATTCAGTAGAAGATGCTTCTTCTGAGACTGGTTCAAATTTTCGAATCTGTATTTGATTATTCTCCAATTATGTAATTCTGTAAAGATTTAAGCAGTGTTATCTAGAATATTGTGTACATGTCTGTAGATTTAGGTGGACCACACGATGGCGAAATTCACAAGCTATAATGTGAGCTACTGTCTCCGGGCTGCTGTTATGGAATGTCAATTTTAAATTTGCCTTTTCAAAAGAACAAACAAGTTTACCACATGATGACAGTTCAACTAATCTGAAACACAAACATGGACGCACAACACACACTCCTTAAGACATGCTGAATGACTCTTAATCAGATACACATGGCTAAAGCACGTGTGCTTGTACTGACAGCGACAATGAACACATGCAGTCAGAGCAACACACACACACACACACACAGGCTCTCTCCTTTTCTGTTTGCTTTGGTATTTTCTAGAGAATCCATTCTTGTGAGGTAAACATGTACAATTTCCAGTGACTTGAAGCTTGTGTCAACATCACATGGTAAAAGTAGTAAACACATAAAGCTTATTATATAATTTCTAATCCAGCCCATTTTAAGCTCTTTACGCATTCTTGAGATCAGGTGCCGTGGTACAGGCATACAGAGAACCGAAGCGAAGGACAGCGATGCTATTAGCACACAGTTGGTGGCCAGGTCAGCATTCCTCTCAGGGAGAGAGAGGCCTTGGCATGAAACCGGCAGCAAGAGCTCAGCTGGCAGAAACCTCTAGACAGTTCTGCTTTCCTTTTCAGCCTTTGTTCTGCTCGTTTAATCCCTAATTATAAAAGGAAGGAGGAATTACTTAAAAGTGGAACTGATTAATGGACTAAGCCACGTACAGTGTGTGTGTCATGCAGGTCTACAAGGACAGTATGTGCTTGATAATGGCCTCAAAGTATATTGGCTGAACAAAGTCAACCCCCTATTAAGGGAACTTAATGACATAACAAATAGGACCTGCATTACCATGCACAGCACGTCTAACACTTTGATGGACCAACTCTAAAAAAGTTGAACTTTTCTAATCACAGACCAAAGAGAAGGTTACAAGTGCATAATACTACATAGTTCTTTTTTTTTTTTTACAGATAAAAATACCGTAAATTCATATATAATAGGATAATAGTGATACGATAAGCTTTATCACACCCATGGAATAACTTTAGAGTAAATATATTCAGTTAGTATGCAGTGTGATTGAGGGTAATCTAGGTTTGACTCTTGAAGCTAACATTAAGTACATTTTAAAGGACCAATATATAATATATTTACTGTAATAAATCATAAAATGACCATGATATGTCATCAGAGATTAAAGAAACATGCTGAATTGAAATACTGGCTTCTCCAACAACAATGCTACAACCAGTATGTTCTCCTTTGAAATTTCCATTCCAGTCCAGAACGTCTGTTTTTGTTTTGGCCGGTGTGATCAGGTCCTCTGCCCATTTTGACACCCCCGTTCCCACATATGAAACGAATTGGCATACAAACACAGCCTTCTGCAGCCATGGAAGCAAACAAATGAACTGGATCAACAGATATAACATCAACGTTAGATTCTACCGGCCAGAAAAAGCCTCTGCAGATCTCTCTGTTGTCCGTGTGCAGCGAGTATTTGAGACACACAGCCGGTGAAGTGATTCCGACTGGTGCTCTTGGCCAGAAGCTAACGCCGTGATGCTAACACATGCTAACTGCTATCAGTCACATCGGAGGAGCGGACAGGCCACGGCTTCAGTGTTTTGAATTTGGACTGTGATGGATGCCAGTACCACACATTGTTCTTTTAAATGTATGTTACAGGGCTACATTTTGAGTCTTTTGAGGTGGTCTTTTGATGTAGTGCACATGGAAATGTTACAAGAACTCCATTTGTATAATGAACATCAAGGTGTCGTACCCTTTATATTTCTTTCAACCTCCTCCGTCTTAAAAAACCGACTGTACTTGGAAATGAACCCACTTCTCAGTCACACATGCCTATTCTTTGCCAACTAGCAATCAGTTAAAGCTGCAACAGCTTTAAGTGTTTTCTGAAGTTTTTAGCCTTAGTAATCGTATCAGCGCTGGAGGGTTTTGGCTGCTCTCCACCCCTCTCCCTTTCTGAAATATGCTACAGAGCAATCTGCCAGTTGACATTAAGCGAGGAGTGGGGAGCATGAGGGGCTTGTTGGCAGACGCTACAACAAGAGTCTGTACATTGAGTGAGCTAGTATCTCATATTTAGTTCGTATCAGTTTTTTAACTGAAGAATTTTCTTGAACTCTGTCATTTTCTTGATAAAGAAGTGAAGGATTTTTTTTTTTCCTGACAGCAGTGGGAAGAAGTGGAACCAGTGGCAAAATAATTTTAAGAAAGATCAGACTTGAACTGACAAACTAACAAAAGGTTATGTTTTTTAGGGCTGTCAACGTTAACGTGATGATAACGCATTAAGGCAAAATCGTTTAATCGTTTTAACGCCACTAATTTCTTTGACGCATTAACGCAATTGATTTTTCGGAGGTTGTATCGGGCGCATTTTTAAAGCTAGAGTGAAGATACTGGCATCATACAAAACTAGAAAAACCTAAGGAATCCATTGGCACCGAACATGTAGAAGGATAAATAATGCTATAAATATACAGAGAAACTGTCTTCTGGACAATTAATCCCGATTAAAAATTTTAATCCTATTTTTTTTTGTTGCATTGTACACATTTATGTCAAAATTCATCACAGCAGGAAACTGGGACTCACCATGCTGTTGAGCTCTGAATCATCATAGCCGTCACATGGAAGTGTCCCAGGCCCCCCAAGGGGCTCAAGACCATCCTCATCCCACATGTAGGTTCCACCAGAGCTGTTGGAGGGCGACAGCTCCACAGATGAAGCCTGAAGGACATCACCCGGCTCTGAAGACAACACCAGTGGTCCCTCGGAGTCCTGCATAGGGCTATCATCTTTATGTCCTGCAGAAGATATATAAACACAAGTTTGAACAACAGACACAAATGTAACAAAAAAATGTCCTTTCAATCAGTTTTTTTTTTTTACCTGCCAGATCCATAGAGTCCCAGTCCAGGGTCTCATTGAGAAAGCTGTGTAAGCGTGTTTGAGTAGCGCTGCCAGTTTTCCTGTTGTCAGGCAGGTCCCCATCACTGAATATATCTCCCACACAATCAAAGTCATCTAGAAACTCTTCACTGGTGTCGCCTTTGTCTAGAGATGAGGCAGAAGATAGGGACATATCCTCCAGAGTCTCGCCTGCTGTCTGGCCAGAGCTCTTCCTGAGCACATCACTACCTCCTCCTTTTCGAGCTCCTGAGCTTCCATCACTGTCACTGTGTGAGTCTGCTTTGTCAGCCTCACCAGTCCGCTCAGTGTCTATCGCTATCCCTGTTAACCCTGCACATTCAGGGGCAGCTGAAGGTCTGATATCCCCCTTGACCCTACCTGGCAAAAGAGGCTTGGCCTGTCCAGATCGAGCCAGCCTAAAGCCCAAAGACCCACTGCTGCCCAGTGATTTGGTCAGCACACAACTGGGGAGCAGAGGCTTCCTCAGAGCGCTGGGAGTACTGGGTGCTGGAGGGACCGAGAGGGTGGGCAGGGAGGAGGCAGCTGAAGGAGTTCTACTGTACTGAAGTCCTCCAAGTCCTCCACCTAGACTTCCTGAACCTCCAAGGCTACCATTCATGCCTCCGAGTCCTAAACCCACTCTTCCATTGCTTAGCTGAGGGGGTTTGAGGAAACTACTCCGAGGAGTCCGGAGCTGAGTGTTTGCCAGAGGCTTGGCTAGCTCCACAGCCCGGTTAAAAGAGAAGGACCGTGTCATAGGCTGGCTGGTGGGCGAGGGAATCTGCTTGAAGTGAGTGAAGCTGTTCGACCGCACCATGTTGTCCAGATCCAATGTCTTCAGGCTGTCACTGGACTGGGACAGGCTGTCTTGAGAGCTACTTCTAGGAGAGCTGGAGTCCAACTTTGGCCGCACAAGGCGGGACTCTGACCCTGTTCGAGCAGGAATGCTGGAGCCATTAAAGCCCATTTTAGGACCTCCATTCAGTGGGCTTTGGCCTAGCTTGGTCCCTACTTTGGGACTCAACTTCAAGGATTGCTTGGGGATGGACTTCGGACTGGAGGCAGCCACCATTAAAGCACCTGATCTCCTCATCTTAGGTGTAGCTGGGGAGCCATTCTTTACCTCCTTTGTCAGAGAGGGAAGGTGTGCCAGAGCCTTGTCTTCAACTCCATCCCCAAAGCTAGTGGTGGTGGTGGGGCTCAGGGGGGTCGTCACCTCATCTTTCTTCCATTTCAGGGAAAAAGAAGAGGCACGGATTATGCCATTTGGGCGTGTTCCAGCGGGAGTGGTCTTAGCATCCTGGGTAGGGGTGGTTGGCTGTGTGGAACCGTTGGACAAGGGGCTAGCGCCACCAGCCGAGGAGCGTCCACCGAACTTAGGCAGTCTGGATACCATGGCAGACCTGATGGGTGCTTTTTCTTCCATTAGATGCCAACAAAGGCATGGAAGAACGTGGAATCACACACAACTGAGGAGAGAATAGACAAAAAGACAGCACAAGAGATGTTTAGATTTAAGTGTGCATGATTTGACTTGTGACACTGACAATCAGCTTTATATCTTACTTTGAGTGGTTAATATAGTGCAGTTTTTTCCTGTCAATGACAAACAACACTAATGAAAAGTTCCATTACAGGTTGAGTGAAAGGCAAAAGTCAAGTGTAGTTCAAAAACACACAACACAGTCAGACACACAAGCACACACTTGTCAACTTATGACCTTATCTGTAATGGTATTATAAATCTCTGTAATGATATAACAGTAATTATACTAAGGGAAGTCCTGTCAACCTGCTGCAGTGGTTGCATGTCTCTCTCCCTTTTAAAAGATCACTGACTGTGAGGAGCATTAGGGATTAATCTGGCAAGCTTACAGGGTGACTTGAGACCTTGTCACGGCAGGTCTGGCTTGATGCTTTCACGTGGTCATGTGAGAGACATAAAGGCTAAACTAATCTCTGCCTTTATGCAACTGATACAGGGCCACAAATTTCAATCACACATGGTAAATCTGATGTCTCTTCCTTAACGTGTTTTGAAGTGGGGTTGTACTTATACAATGTCAGTGTATTACCTAGAGTAGATGATGGTTGGCACGCTCCCAGTTTGGAAAAGCAGACAGGAGTTACCGCACGGAAGTAAAGCAATGTACTGCTGTGGTTGGGGCCTGCGGCAAAATATATTTTAGCTATCTATAAGACAGGCCCACCAAAAAAAAATCAATATATGTTTAAGAGTATGCTATATTTAAAATATTTTCACCACTTTACCTTACTGCCAGACAGCCCTTTCCGATGGGGAACTGAAGCTGTTATCTATGTTCTTGCTAAAGCACACAGTATATACTGTACAGCAACATACAGTCTCTTTTCAAAATAAACCTCCAGTGTACGTTTACTTAGCTTTTAGGTGTACTTATAAAACAAAATTAGTTGGTTAGGTTTAGGAAAAGGTCATGATTTGAGTTAAAATAACTACATTTGTTACCTAACTTGCATTCATAAAGTACAGAAATTACGTAACAAAACTACGGTAAAATAACTTGGTTTCTCATGGGCCACCAACAGTTTCCTGGGTGAAAGTCCTGTTGGTTTGATTGACCCATCCAACCTGTCAGTTGCTCTAACCATCTAATACTGACTTGGATGGATTTACAATGGAGTTAGTCCAAAGCAGGGGTGAAAGTAGGCTGGTAAGGTATGGTACTCTGTACCACTAAAAGAAAATGTAATTTTACCTTGAAAAACACAGGAGTTGCTGGTCTATCGCTGCTTCGATCAGTTAGTTTGTTTGTTATTGTGTGACTTTGGTTCGGATTCACCAAAGTCACACAAACAAACGAATCAATCGATGCAGCTGTAGACTAGCAACCCCCGTGTTCTGCAAGGTGAAATTCCATTTTTTTTCAATGGAGTCGGGTTGCTTTGGCAAAGATGGATACAACAACTTCAGTTCCCCATCATAAAGGACTGTCTGAAGGCAAGATAAAGTGATGAAAATATTCTCAATATAGCATATACTTAAACTGATTTTTTTATGTAAGCCTTTCTTTTAGGTGGCTGAAATATGTTTTGCTGCCAGCTTGGCCACAGCAGTACTTTGCTTTGGTTCCGTGAAGTAACTCCTGTCTGTTTGTCCATCTACCGTCATCGTATTAACGTATTAAATGCACTGACTATGGAACCTCATACAACCCCACTTCAGAACACCCAAACTATCTCTTTAAACACTGTACTAAGTACTTGTGACTCTATTCAAAGCAGACAGCAAAAATGTATGAAACTAAATCCAGTGCAGGAATCAGCACAGTGTGCTTGTTGTGATGTGTTTGAAACCATGTAATTGTTACATAAAATCTCCCACATCTTGAGGGTAAATAAAAGGAACAAACAGGACATTCTTAATGAGAAGTTAATAGAATAATGAGCTTTAACGTTTTTGAGGAGTGCCACACATGCCACAACCTGTAGCTGGCACTGGTTTTGGAGGATATGGCGCCAACACGCCTGGCCAACAAAATAATGGGCAAACGGATAGACAAGGCCTGGGGGACAAGGGGAAAGCAGTGCTGGGAAGGTGGCCAGCCCACTGTGAATAGTGAATGGAGGACGTACAGCCGGTAAAGCCAATGGGCTGTTTCCTGCTACTCATTGTTAAATTCATTCAATTCCAATCAGCCATGTGACAAGCGTACATGTGTTGTGGTGCACCTGCGCGTTGCATCCATCTGGCTAGTGCTGGAAGATTATGAATAGGAAAGTTACTGAGATCCAGATGGCCGGTGCGGTTAGCAGAAAGTGATCCATCTGCATTAGAGAGCATAGCAGTTACTAAAAACTGTCTGTGTACTGTTGCCCCCGATAGAAAATAAATTATTGTTGCATCAAGTAATATTCACAAATACTAATTCACTGATAAGTAGGACTGTCAAAATTAATGCAGTAATAACACATAAACGCATATTCATTTTAAAGCCATTCCTTTCTTTAACGCATTAACGCAACTTGCAATTTTTAGGTTGTAGCAGGCTCAGTCTTAAAGCTAGAGTGAAGATGTTGGCATCATATCATATATAAACTAGAAAAACCTAAGGAATCCATTGGTACCAACCATGTCATACTAGCTTGTTGGGAAGGAGGCTAAATAACGCTCCAAACTTGCAATACATTTTGGCGTTTTCAAAGGGGTCCCTTGACCTCTGACCTTAAGATATGTGAATGAAAATGGGTTCTATGGGTACCCACGAGTCTCCCCTTTACAAACATGCCCACTTTATGATAATCCCATGCAGTTTGGGGGCAAGTCATAGTCAAGTCAGCACACTGACAGCTGTTGTTGCCTGTTGGGCTTGACTTTGCCATGTTATGACTTGAGCATATTTTTTATGCTAAATGCAGTACCTGTGAGGGTTTCTAGACAACATTTGTCGGTGTTTTGTGTTGTTAATTGATTTCCAGTAATAAATATATACATACATTTGCATAAAGCATATTTACCCACTTACCTGTTCATTTGCAATTAACTGCGATTAACTATGGACAATTATGTGATTAATCGCATTTAAATATTTGAATCGATTGACAGCCCTACTTTTAAGAAATGCCTGCTATATTGTTGATCCACCGTAGATCAAGCGGTTTCTCCCATGTGAGTGGATCCTTTGACAAACTGGCACAAAGATACAAAGGCAGATACTGGGGCAATAATCCACTCAACTTTTGCCGCGGTGGGGGAGGGGTGCTGTGTTACGATGTGGGTCTAAAACTCTGTACCACGCTGCCCCACATTTCCATGCACAGACACACGTGTCTACAATCAAAGAGACACACTCACCACCGCCACAGAAGTCTGGCTATGCCACGAACCTAATCTGCTTCATAAACACACATGGACACAAACACTAAAACGCACAGTTACACACAAAATCAGGTCAGCATGTGCAGGCAGGGCAACCAAAGCCTCTTTGCCCCCGGGAGAGGGTGGTGCTTGTGAGTGTGTCTATGTGTGTTTAATGGGTAGCAATTAGATTAGGGCTTTTTCGCTACTCTGAATGGCCCCAGAACCTCTCAAGTTACATTCACATCCAGCGTGGCAGATCACTATTACATAGCAGCAAATCCACACACTGCTGTGGCAAGTGTTTATTCATCTGGGTCATCTCACTCATCCCCCAGCCACTGGAAGATATCCGTCTGCTGTGCCGGAGTTTTCTTTGATGTGTTTTTCATAAAGTCACCATAAAGAAATCCACAGCTTCTATTCTTGTCATATTATAGTTTTGTTGTAATTACTGGGCTGTTGAATATAAAAAGAGGTGCAGTCAATGAAAAGTAATAGTCCAAGTCTGCATTTAAAGTTACTACAATGAACGTTTAACTGGTTATAAAACGGTCTCAATTTAATACTGATGCCTGTATATGACCTACAGTAAACGAGACCATCAGCGAGAACATTGGCTATTTCTATATAGTCATTCGTAATGCTTGTGATTGGTGCCACCAGATCCTTTAATATAAATAACTATGCAATCACTTTGCCTAAATAAACTCTTTTTTTTCACAAATCAGTAAATATCTTGTCAGAGAATCAGAAAATAATACAAATATCTGACCAAATTTCAGTAGTGAAAGTGGTTCAGTGGTTCAGTTACTCAGTGCTACAGACACAATATGGTTGATACCCAGCATTATTCTTTAATACTAATACAAAGACACAGGTCAGCTTAAGAGCAGCACAGATAAACAACAGCCTAGCTGGCTGACACACATTCAGAGGTAGGGCAGTAAACCGTGCAGGCCATCTGTCAAACTCTCATATCTGAAAGCCGGCCCCTCCCCCCCCCAGAGTATAGTACTGTAAATAAATATCCCAAAGCTTCAGTAATATCAACAGCAAGGCTTGCACTAAACCCCATATTAACAACAGCCAAAAATGTGCCTCTTGTGGCTCTGCACTGCATATGAAGCAAAAACGTGAAACATTGACAGGGTGTAGGGATGAATAATGTAAAGAAAACAGTGCAAGAAGACACAGTCCGACTGAAGTCAGGATTATAATCGTACTTCTATACCGTGAAAACATAATGTTACAAGAAAAGCAAATTATGTACACTGCAATGAGAAACCCTCTAACAAGCCTGAGTGCTGTTGATTTCATTTCAACCTGGTTCGACATTGAGGTCTACAGAGATGGTGTAAATAATTAAGTTTATCTTTGTTTTCTGGTCTGAATTCTTCGCTGCACTGAGAATTGGCAAACAACGGCAAAAAAAAAGAGTTGTATCTCAAAGTCCCAGAACCTCGCTGTTTTATAGATTTCGTCTGTTAAGATACTGTTAAATATAGAGTTAGAATGGGAGAGTCAGAGAGACTTCAGGCAGACTTGTTCCACAGAGAGATCTTCTGCTAGACCTGCAAATTAGCATCTCAGTAGTGATCCCTGTGTGTGTGAAATGAGCAGGAAAGTGAGATGACATCTTTTCTTACTCTCTGTCGTACAGGGAATGGGAGCTTCCTGCCAGTGAGGCTATTTGGCCTTACTTCATTTCCGACTCAGAGGACAGCCGGACAGACAGAAAGCACCTGGCAGAGATGCGGGAAGGCTGAAAAATCGGATCCGCAAGAATAAGGTCGCTCATTACTCCTCTGGCAAAGCTTTCACTTTTGAACTGCACGCACACTACAGAGATGCATTCTTCAGGAGTAACAGGATGGATGCAGATAGGATGTGACAGGCCGAAAGGCTATGATCTATTGGGTCATCGGGGCTGTACGCATGAATGGAGGTGCTCCACTACGCGCAGTAAATCCCCCATCCTGCTGTGTATCCCTACAGCCCGTCTGTCCCCATCTCCCCAGTGTTCATAGTTCTCTATCATTACAAAGTCTCAGCACCATCTCTCTATAGCAGAACGTCAGGCTGCATCCATCTTTTCTCTCTTCCCTTTCCTTCATTCGATTTTGAAAGATTGATAAGGGGAAAACTTTATTTGACTTTATTCAGACTGTGGAAACCCCAGAGAGGGATCCAGGAGTTATATTAAAAAAACAATCCCCTTTCTTTAGTATCTTAGAAAGAAAACAGTAAACAACATCAAAAACTGACATTGAATAACTTGTGCTCATGCTTATTAAACACAAGTATGAAGCGAACTGTGACTTCTGTGTACCATTACACCCCTAGTATACTTTACTGCTAACTATTTTCCAGAGCATGGCATCACATTTTAGATTGTCAATGCATTCCCCTGCTTTTCTGTCAGTCATTTATTTATATTCATTGTAACTCCTCGAGGCACGCGGGATTGAGGGAGATCCCGACTGACTTTACTGTCTTTCAGAGGTTCTACTAGGTTCAGTTTTAAGGCTAGAAGTGTAGACACAGATATGAAATGAAATTAGAAAACCTAAGGAATCCATTGCTACCAACCATGTCATGCTACCATGTCGGGAAGGAAGCTAAATAACGCTCCAAATTTGGGCTAAAATTTAGTGAGGAAAAATTGGCATGGTCATTTTCAAAGGGGTCCCTTGACCTCTGACCTCAAGATATGTGTATGAAAATGGGTTCTATGGGTACCCACGAGTCTCCCCTTTAGTCAAAATTAATGTTAGTTATTAGATAATATACTTTAAAAGTAGAGCTGCAAAGATTGATCGATTAATCGATTAGTTGTCAACGATTAAATTAATCGCCAACTATTTTGATAATTGATTAATTGGTTTGAGTAATTTTCTGACATTTTATAGACCAAACAACTAGTAGATTAATGGAGAAAATAATCAACAGTTTAACCAACAATGAAAATAATTGTTAGTTGCAGCCCTATTTAAAAGGTTGGAAACCAGTGTTAGCAGAGGTAGGTTACCTCGCCTGAAATGAAGACAACCTCTACTAACATTATAAAAAGGGAACAAAGTTATAAAGTTAAACATTAATCTTCAGTAAAGAAGATTTCACACAGCATATGCCATATATTTAATGAGTGTGACTATTGTTTTGATCGTCATCTACAAACAATTTCCTGCAAGGGGAAACCCTGAAGACAACAATATTTTTAACACTTACTAGTTTCACAATCCTTGACATTACTGGCCCCTTCTTTGTCTGCAAATAATTTTGTTTCAGACACATTTTCTGCCACTTTTTTTTTTTGCCACCACACGTGCCATGTTGCCATGTTAGTGCATATGAGCGTGCCCCACTGGCTAGCTCACGGGCGCCACTCTGCACTGTTCTCACACGGCGGTTATAGCTGATAGCGCTGTTCAAACTGACTGCACAGCCACAGAAGCGTAACCCCC